>SJYT01000262.1:164923-180139 GCA_006410635.1 Cephalophus harveyi
ACAGATGATATCCATCTGCTCCGGCACCTTATATCCCACCTGAAGTTCTGATCTCCTGACAGTGACATCATAGGCTTTTCTGCCCAGAGTCATTTATAATTAGGGCTCCAGGTAAAAAATTAACAGCAGGAACAGATGGGCCCATAAGAGGCAAAGAGTCTGTTCACATGCAAATTTCATCAGTACTTGAAGACTGAAGAAAACTAGAGCACAGGAAGGCTCTGCCCAAAAATAATTCTGCACGATGTGGAGAGTTTGCCATTGTTCTATGCCCTTCCTCAGCCCATCAGAGAACACTTTCTTTCTACTCATAAGGGAGGATGGGCTGGGGGAAAGCACAGCACCCAGGCCATGACAATTTAGAGCTCTTTGGCTGTTAGCACAGGGATCCAGGTAGATGTAGCACAGGCTAGGCATAAAGAAGTGGGGGTTGGCTTGTTTGCCTCAGAGAGAAGAGATGCAATCCAGGAGCTGTCAATCCCGATTAACTGCTTTAAAGAACTTTTATGTGTAACACAAAATAAAAATAATGCAGCCGTGAGAAGTGGAAGGCAGTAATTGCAGATTCTTCTCAACGGGTGTTTTATGTTACTGGGACCCTATATTACTGAAATCACTGCATTCCTAGTTAAGTGCAAAAATATGTGGTCTTTTACTTGTTAATTTACGTGGTTACAGGAAGCCTGAGGGATCAGTTCAGGACCTGTAGGGATGGGAAATAAGGAGGAAAGATAGAGTTGCATGTAAGTAGGCCCTGAGGTTTTTCTGCATTGGCACAGCATATCTGAATTCATCATCTTGCCACCCAAACTTCCATGCAAACTGTAATAACTTTTTTCTCCCTCACAGAGGTTTAACAGATTATACCAACATGCAGTGGCTCATATCCATACCTCTTCCTTTATTCCATTTAACATACAGTAAGTTCCCTACATATGAACCTTCAAGTTGTGAACTTTCAAAAACGTCAACGTGTATTCGCATGTCCAATCACGTTAGTTCACATGCCTGGTGTACGTTGCCACCTGTGTGCATCCTCTACAAGTACTTGTGCTTTTGTATACTTTACTGTACACATAGAAGATATATATATATATATATACACATAGAAGATACATATATATATACTGTACACATAGAAGATAGTGGTACAGTATCTTTATTTCAAGTCATGGATGTTTGGAAACAAGCGTAAAAGCAGTGGTATCTAGCCCACTGTGTTAGTTGGGTACCTAGACTTACTTTATTGGACTTTGGAACATATTGGAATTATGAACCTGCTCTTGGAATAGAACCCAGTCATATGTAGGGGACTTACTATATTCTAATCTTTTATTTTATTCTTTAATAGTTAAATTAGTCTTTATTTCTGTTGTTTCCTTCCTTTAACCTACTGGGAGGGATTGGGGGCAGGAGGAGAAGGGGACGACCGAGGATGAGATGGCTGGATGGCATCACTGACTCGATGGATATGAGTTTGAGTGAACTCCGAGAGATGGTGATGAACAGGGAGGCCTGGCGTGCTGCGATTCATGGGGTCGCAAAGAGTTGGACACGACTGAGCGACTGAACTGAACTGAACTGAACAAAGAAATCCCAGAACTAGTTTCCTAAAAGACAGTGTTGATTACAACTTTTCCCTACCCAGATCATACCCATAATACCAAGTGAAAGTTCAACTGGAAGTACCATGTCTTTGGAAAAAAATTTAATAGTATCTATTGAAGCTGAATAGATGTTCAACTTTCAACTCAGCAATTCCATCCCAAGTTAAGTATATACCCAAGAAAGATGCATACATTCATTTGTTAAGGAATAAATACGAGAATATTATAACATCACTACTTATTATAGTCCCAAAGGATATATAAACGCTTATAATCAGTAGAACAAAGAAATTGTGATATAGTTACACAGAAATGAGAACAAATTTATTCACAGCAGTTATCATTATCATAATGAGTATAATGTTGAGCAAAAGAAGATAGACTGAAAAAGTACATATTGTTATCATTCCATCCATATAATGAATAAAAAACATGCAAAACTAGTCTATACTGTTAGGAGTCAGGAGAGTGGTTACTCTTATGCTGTTATAAGTCAGAGGGTATAGAAAGGGAAGGACAAAAGGAAAGCTAATGCAGTTAATGTAGACAGTAGTTACATGTTTGTTCAATTTCTGAAAATTAATGAGTTGTACAATTAAGAAATATGAACTTTTCTATATATATATTATACTTCAAAATGAATTTAAATTTTAAAAAAGGACAAAAATGCCTCAGCATTCAAAGTTCTTTCTCAATTTTATACTAGTTCCTCAATACAGGGAACAGCATCTTATTCACTTTTATACTTTGATATGTATATAATGGTAGTTGTTAAACAACTCTTTTTAATGAAACAAGATAGGTGAATTCCAGAAAGATGATGGTTGTTTTGACCACACCGTCTCTGCTCTTCAGGAATCCCTGCATGAGAATAAAGAAAGTAGAGAGGAAAACTAAAAACCTACGTACAACATTTTCAACAAAGCCGGGTGACAAGGTATCCCTGAGAACCCATGTAGGAGCAAAAGAAAGATGGCACAACTCTTATGCTGTTATAAGTCAGAGGGTATAGAAAGGAAAGGACAAAAGGAAAGCTAATGCAGTTAATGTAGACAGTGGTTACATGTGTTTGTTCAATTTCTG
Source organism: Cephalophus harveyi (assembly GCA_006410635.1). NCBI lineage: Eukaryota > Metazoa > Chordata > Mammalia > Artiodactyla > Bovidae > Cephalophus > Cephalophus harveyi. The sequence goes on from SJYT01000262.1 coordinate 167,614, forward strand.
AAAATTAATGAGTTGTACAATTAAGAAATATGAACTTTTCTACATATTATACTTCAAAATGAATTTAAATTTTAAAAAAGGAAAAAAATGCCTCAGCATTCAAAGTTCTTTCTCAATTTTACACTAGTTCCTCAATATAGGGAACAGCATCTTATTCACTTTTATACTTTGATATGTAGATAATGGTAGTTGTTAAACAACTCTTTTTAATGAAACAAGATAGGTGAATTCCAGAAAGATGATGGTTGTTTTGGTCACACCGTCTCTGCTCTTCAGGAATCCCTGCATGAGAATAAAGAAAGTAGAGAGGAAAACTAAAAGCCTACGTACAACATTTTCAACAAAGCCGGGTGACAAGGTATCCCTGAGAACCCATGTAGGAGCAAAAGAAAGATGGCACATCCAGAATATTTTGACATAAAAGAGAAAAGGAAATGTATCAGAGGCTTCCAGGGTGATACCAAAAGTACAGAAATCATTTCAAAGAGACTTCTACATGGGACAATTTGAGCTTTAATAAGGATAAGAATGACAATGGATTCAAACTCAAGGTAACTTGGTCACTTTCTGAAGTTGGTAGAGAACTATCTCATAATCTTTAAAACTGGATGAATAAAAGGAAAGATATGACAGTATTCTGCCCTTCTTAAATGAACTGATGGGACCAGTGGATAATCAAGTGATTGGCCACGAGTTACTTAACTCATCAGTGACAAAGGGCAGAACTAGGCCCAAATGCATTTCTATATAGTAAATCTATATTTATGTGCTACATTTTAACTATCTAATATGTACCTGACCATTTTAGTTTGCCCTTATGTCCCGAGGTAAAAGATTTCAAATTCTTTCCAGGTGAAAAGAAGTCTTTGCAGTCTGGATAGTCTAAATTTTGGATGAGAGTAAATATCCTCCAGACCCGAGAGGCCTAATAACAAAATTCTCACTCCTATTAGCAACCAGTTAATGCTGGTCTGCGTTCTCTGTCATCTCTCACTGAGGGAAACACACATTGTGTTTTCTGTCTGTCTCTTGTAGGCTTTTGTGTGTGTGATCCTGGTATCAGAGGACCCACTGCTTCTCAGAGAGCACTTTTTTTGTTTTGTTTTCTCGAGATATGTTTAAAGCAAACCCAGAGTTGGTATATGAAGATGCTTTCTTCAAAAAGCAATTCTTGATTCCAAAGGGAAGCAAGCTCAGTGGGTCAAAGTTATTTCCTACCTCAAGTGGTTAAGAAGAGGTAGCTGAACTTATTTTGGATTCCTGGAGAGACTCCCACTGTCCCAGCAGCTGTGGCTCACTCTGTTGTCTTAGTTCCCCATCTTGTAATCACGCAAAGAATGGGACACGCTGGTGAAGGAGCCAGGTTTCTCATCAAGACACAAGGGTTCTCCTGTCCCTCTGTCTCCACCTCCCCTGACAATTCCATATGGTCATTCCCATTCCTCTGTTTCCTCTTACGACAGTTTCTATAAAATAATAGTATAATCTGATTATGCTGAGTGGAAAAATCAGGAGACAAAATAGCACGCATGTAGGATCTGTGCTCGTGCATGTGTAGTTGCTCAGTCGTATCTGATTCTTTGCAACCTTTCGGGCTGTAGCCTGCCAGGCTCCTGTCCAGAGGATTTTTCAGGCAAGAATACTGGAGTGGGTTGCCATTTTCCTCCTCCAGGGATTCTTCCCAACCCAGGGATTGAACCCACGTCTCCTGTGTCTCCTGCATTGCAAGCAGATTCTTTACCCATTGAGCCATCAAGAAAGCCCATGTAAGACTGTGATCATGCAAAATTAGATATGTGAGTGAATATTGAAAAATATTTTTTTAATGAAAATGCATTTCTCTTGATTTTGTAAATTTTCTAAAATCTTAAAACGTATTTGAAAATCCTGATATAATACCAATATGTGTGTTATTATCTCTGTTGGGAATATTTCTATCTGAATAGATGTTTGGTTTTGTTTTCCTTTCCTAGAACTGTCAGAAACGGCACTATCTTGTGAATACTGGCCTCCTCTGCTTCTTTCTGGGGATGATACTGGGTTACCATATGAGAAATGCATTACTGTACAGAGAAACCTGGAGCGATTTTGTGCCCATTTGTACTCCAAACTTTCTTTCTAGCTCCTCCTTCAACCTGTCCATAGACTAGAGGACGCTTTCCTGGGGAAGGACTTGCACAGAACCCAGGAATTGCTATACACATGTAAGTGATGCTACCTACTGAATTCTTCCTCCCTATTCAGAGACTCACACACAGATAGAGATCAGAAAGGTCTCAGGGATCATTTCTAGCACCACCTTTGCCTTTCATATATGAGCAAGGTGTGGTGGACACTGCTGGGCTGGCTCACTCAACAGGTAAGCAGCATACCTTTCTTCTGCCTGCCTCTCACCACAGAGGCTTGAACAGCTGAGTCCTTACTTTCTCAGCTTCCCTTGTAGCCAGGGTTTTCATGTGATTCTGTCAAAGGGAAAAGTCTGCTGGGAGCTTCTGAGATGGCTTTTCCTTCTGCTGATGGAAGGAACAGGAGAGGAGGGCTGTTTCCTCTCCACGCTGCCTTGCTTCTCCTTCCTGCCATAAATGCAGAGCTGTCTGGAGCTACATCTCGCATCCTGAGACAGTAAGGCAAGGCTTCCCAGGGGCACAGTGGTAAAGAATCCGTTGCCAGTGCAGGATAGACAAGGGATGAGGGTGCGATTCCTGGGTCGGGAAGATCCCAGGCAGAAGCAAATGACAACCCACTCCAGTGTTCTTGCCTGGAAATTTCCATGGACCGAAGAGCCTAGCGGGCTACACTGTAGTCCATGGGGTAGCCAAGAGTCTGACATGACTGGACACAAGAGAACTGCCGTCACTGACCCTAGTGCCGCTAAGCTGCCAGAATCACAGCAGAGGCGGCCCAAGGCCAGATCCCTGGCGACCAGAGAGAATAGCCTTCAATTTGATAAGAGCTACTGGGACTACATTTTTCTGTTTCTTGCAGCCAATGTTTTTCTTCAGGAAACTGAAATCCAAACAGGTGAAATGATTTAACCAAAGCCACACAGCTAAGTTACTTGCAGAGCAAGGATTTGGAATCCAAGAATAGATACTCCCAACTCAAGTCTATCTCCACAGCAGAGCTCCTCAGAGAGGGCATTTTGCTGCAACTACAAGTGAAAATGAGTTAAGCTGATTCATGAGCCTGTGCCGAACTTGCTTCTTGGTCGGGGCGGGGGTGGGGGGAGTTGAAGAAACACTTAAGGAGAAAAAAATGTAAGAACACTTGAGTGTATATCACATAACATTGTCTATACTCTCACTACGGGGAAATAAGAGAAGTCTTTCCTTCTCTCCCCCAAAGCCAGTGCCTATGTTTATTAAAAACGTTCAAGGTACCAACTCTCAAACTGAAGGGAATTTGAAATTTGAGTCTAGTCTAAATTCTCTGTTTTCTAGGTGTGAGAGAGTGAGAAAGAAGACAATGCCACCCGAACTCACAAGCTCCCTCACTTATTAAGGACATGTCCTCAGTCCTCTCTCTATTAGATGGCCTGGTTTATCAGAATGGTTTGACGAGGCTACTATGGGATCAAGAATTCAGGACAGGAGGAAACACTGACCCTTTTTCTTTTCCCCAAACTGATTAGAAACAGAATGGACTGCCCAGGGAAGGTGATGCTGGAGGGCAGGAGGCTGGCTGACGTCTGGGTGGAAGCTGGGCTCTGGCCAGTGGCTACATGGTGTAAGAAAGAAAAGGGAGAGCTACACTGCTCTGCATGAGTCATGGGGACAAAGGGCATTTGAAAGAAGCCTTAGAAGGGCTGGTTTGAAGAGGCTCGGGAATAAAACAAGGAGATTTCTGAGCCGTGTGTGCAGGCTAGGCCTTGGTAGAAAAGAAGATAGTAAGACATTCTCTAAGGACAGAAAACTAAAGGCTTTCTAACAGCATGGCTGTCTATGCATGCTCTGTGCTAAGTTTCTTCAGTCGTGTCCAACTCTTTGCGACCCTATGGACTGTAACCCACTAGGCTCCTCTGTCCATGGGATTCTCCAGGCAAGAATACTGGAGTGGGTTGCCATGCCCTCCTCCAGGGGATCTTCCTGACCCAAGGATCGAATCGAGATGTGGATTTGATTTCTGGGTGGTGGTGTTAGTGGTAAAGAACCTGCCTGCCAAGGGGTGTCGATGGCTGCGTTCAATTGTTATCTCACACCGTGTTGAGAAATTGCCATTTGTATCCTGCCTGCATATTTGTTTAGGACAAGTGTGCTACAAACACATCCTCAAATCGATGGGGGGCATGACATTAACAATTCCTCTGAAGACCCCAGCATTTCTGGGAGCCACTCATTTGATAACCTAAAGTGAGAACCAAGTCATGAGAGAATAGGAGGAAACACACACACCTCCCCCCAAATATACTGGAAGCTGAGTGGCTACCCAGGGTGGAGGGTGGTGCGGAGTAGGAGGAAGGCTCACATCTGGGTGGAATGTGAGTGACTTCCTCCCCTCAGGCAACATCTCTGGGCCTCATGACCTCTGTCTTAAAATGAAAGTTATATCATTAATGATATTTAGGCTTATTTTAAGACCTGAAGGTCTACAAGTTTACCATTTGAACAACTGACCTGCTTTCTCTAATATTAAGCCAACAAGAAAAAGTTTCCAAGATTTAGTAGGAATCATAAGAGCCTGGGATCAAGTACAGAGAATGGATACAGAGATAGTCAGGATTCAGAGGGCCAAATCATAGCTCAGAGTTCTGAATCTTAAAGCTCAGAAAAGCAGGAGAGAACCAGGTATCAATCTAGGAAACTGGTAAATGAAAGGATCACATCCAGAAAAAGAGCTAATGCAATAATGAGTTGGGAACCCAAGCTGGGGTCTTGGTGCCAGCAACTGGCAACAGATGCGAAATAAACATTAATTTAAGCATTTCTGAAATACTTCCCCAGCTATTCAATAGCTTCTCAGGGGAAAGCTTCTGCATCAATTAAAGCAAAATAATACCAAGTGAAAAAGGAAAAATGGGGCATGGAAAATAAATGGCCTAAGTCCATCTCTTATCTTCCAGAAAGTGCCGCTGAAGGAATCAAGTAGCAAAACATTCCTATACATGTATATGCATTCCATACTTATAAAAATAGCCGTGTGTCTCAAAGGGAAGGCGTGGGCTGTCTCAGCACCTTGAGTTATGGGGAGACAGAAACAGATGAACAGCAAGTTAATGGGTTGGTTTTACCACCTGCAAAGTCCTCGCTTCCTGCAGTTGGATTCCAGGGAATATTTAGCATAATATATAGCCACAGGCTCCCTGCCCTCCAGTACAGCAGCAGAAAGGCGATATTTACAACTGAATAGCAGTCAGTATGGGGCCCTATAGAGCGGAACTGCAGCAGTCGGTTCATTATTTACAGTTCCAACAACAGGGCTCATTGTTTCCCTCTGGCTTCTCAGCTGTTCTGGCAAGTAAGCAGTCTCTGAAAGGCTTCAGGGGGACCCCAAACGCTCAAGACTCATTCCCTCTGAGTAACATGACTAAACTTACCTATAGACAGGCCAAAAAACTGCCAATGAGGCATAATTTTCAGGGCCCTCTGAAGATCCCTGGATCAAAAATATCCCTGCTAGCTGCCTGTTGCCTGATCTTGAGACCTGAAATCTTCCTCTGTAGAAGTGTGTCTGTTTGAGTTAGGTTAATGTATGTTCCTGTCCTGGAGAAGGAAATGGCAACCCACTCCAGTATTCTTGCCTGGGAAATCTCATGGACAGAGGAACATGGGAGGCTACAGTCTGTGGGGTCACAAAGAGTCGGACAGGACTTAGTGACATGTTCCTGTTCAAAAGCAAACATATTTCAAGCCAGTATCATTTGTTAATATCTTGCTGAAAATTTACCATATCCCACCCAATTATAAATCATCAGTTTTCTGAGTTGAGTAGGTGCAGAGATCCTGGAGTGCAGGGTTATCTAGCAAAGCATGGCCCATGGAGCAAATCTAGCCAAATACCTGTTTTATAAAGAAAGTCTGCCTAGAGCACAGATGTACTAGTTTGGTTACTTATTGTCTATGCCAGAGCTGAATGTTTGTAATATAGATTGTATGGCCCAGGAAGATGAAAATATTTGCAGAAAATGTTCCCTCCTCTTAATACAGGACACACCCTTTGTGGGCAAACTGAGACCCAGAGACGGCAAGGGACGTGACCAAAACTGTAGGAGTAATCCTGGCAGAGCTGAATCTCAACCTTGACTCTGGACTCCCGAACCTTATTGATCCTTCTGGAACTTACTGGTGTCATTTTAGGGGGTCTCTGAAGAGCTCCGGTACCACAGTCCTTTACGTCTCAGTGCAGAGAAGAATTTGGCAAGAGCAAAATCATAGATAAGAAGTGATTTATTACAATAGGATACTTGTGAGGTGTCCAAGCAGGCGGGTGAGAAATGACATGCTCTGGGAACTTACTGGGCTACAGTTTTATGTTTTATATTTTATATAATCAAAGGAAAAGTGGGGAGGGGGAGAGGCCCTTCTTTGTCTTTCTTGAGTAGATGTCCTGTTTTCATCATGAGCTCCTCCTCCAGGTTGGGCAGGGGAGTTTTCTTGTCCTTGCGTGGTCAAGCTAGGTACACAAATTACTGCTTTTTATGTGCAGAGAGCATGTCCTAGGGATCATTGACTTGCTGAGCTCACTGGGCAGGATGTGGCTCTCCTGAAGTCCTTACTTTCTCAGCTTCCCTTGTAGCCAGGGTTTTCATGTGATTCTGTCAAAGGGAAAAGTCTGCTGGGAGCTTCTGAGATGGCTTTTCCTTCTGCTGATGGAAGGAACAGGAGAGGAGGGCTGTTTCCTCTCCACGCTGCCTTGCTTCTCCTTCCTGCCATAAATGCAGAGCTGTCTGGAGCTACATCTCACATCCTGAGACAGTAAGGCAAGGCTTCCCAGGGGCACAGTGGTAAAGAATCCGTTGCCAGTGCAGGATAGACAAGGGATGAGGGTGCGATTCCTGGGTCGGGAAGATCCCAGGCAGAAGCAAATGACAACCCACTCCAGTGTTCTTGCCTGGAAATTTCCATGGACCGAAGAGCCTAGCGGGCTACACTGTAGTCCATGGGGTAGCCAAGAGTCTGACATGACTGGACACAAGAGAACTGCCGTCACTGACCCTAGTGCCGCTAAGCTGCCAGAATCACAGCAGAGGCGGCCCAAGGCCAGATCCCTGGCGACCAGAGAGAATAGCCTTCAATTTGATAAGAGCTACTGGGACTACATTTTTCTGTTTCTTGCAGCCAATGTTTTTCTTCAGGAAACTGAAATCCAAACAGGTGAAATGATTTAACCAAAGCCACACAGCTAAGTTACTTGCAGAGCAAGGATTTGGAATCCAAGAATAGATACTCCCAACTCAAGTCTATCTCCACAGCAGAGCTCCTCAGAGAGGGCATTTTGCTGCAACTACAAGTGAAAATGAGTTAAGCTGATTCATGAGCCTGTGCCGAACTTGCTTCTTGGTCGGGGCGGGGGTGGGGGGAGTTGAAGAAACACTTAAGGAGAAAAAAATGTAAGAACACTTGAGTGTATATCACATAACATTGTCTATACTCTCACTACGGGGAAATAAGAGAAGTCTTTCCTTCTCTCCCCCAAAGCCAGTGCCTATGTTTATTAAAAACGTTCAAGGTACCAACTCTCAAACTGAAGGGAATTTGAAATTTGAGTCTAGTCTAAATTCTCTGTTTTCTAGGTGTGAGAGAGTGAGAAAGAAGACAATGCCACCCGAACTCACAAGCTCCCTCACTTATTAAGGACATGTCCTCAGTCCTCTCTCTATTAGATGGCCTGGTTTATCAGAATGGTTTGACGAGGCTACTATGGGATCAAGAATTCAGGACAGGAGGAAACACTGACCCTTTTTCTTTTCCCCAAACTGATTAGAAACAGAATGGACTGCCCAGGGAAGGTGATGCTGGAGGGCAGGAGGCTGGCTGACGTCTGGGTGGAAGCTGGGCTCTGGCCAGTGGCTACATGGTGTAAGAAAGAAAAGGGAGAGCTACACTGCTCTGCATGAGTCATGGGGACAAAGGGCATTTGAAAGAAGCCTTAGAAGGGCTGGTTTGAAGAGGCTCGGGAATAAAACAAGGAGATTTCTGAGCCGTGTGTGCAGGCTAGGCCTTGGTAGAAAAGAAGATAGTAAGACATTCTCTAAGGACAGAAAACTAAAGGCTTTCTAACAGCATGGCTGTCTATGCATGCTCTGTGCTAAGTTTCTTCAGTCGTGTCCAACTCTTTGCGACCCTATGGACTGTAACCCACTAGGCTCCTCTGTCCATGGGATTCTCCAGGCAAGAATACTGGAGTGGGTTGCCATGCCCTCCTCCAGGGGATCTTCCTGACCCAAGGATCGAATCGAGATGTGGATTTGATTTCTGGGTGGTGGTGTTAGTGGTAAAGAACCTGCCTGCCAAGGGGTGTCGATGGCTGCGTTCAATTGTTATCTCNCATGGGATTCTCCAGGCAAGAATACTGGAGTGGGTTGCCATGCCCTCCTCCAGGGGATCTTCCTGACCCAAGGATCAAATCGAGATGTGGATTTGATTTCTGGGTGGTGGTGTTAGTGGTAAAGAACCTGCCTGCCAAGGGGTGTCGATGGCTGCGTTCAATTGTTATCTCACACCGTGTTGAGAAATTGCCATTTGTATCCTGCCTGCATATTTGTTTAGGACAAGTGTGCTACAAACACATCCTCAAATCGATGGGGGGCATGACATTAACAATTCCTCTGAAGACCCCAGCATTTCTGGGAGCCACTCATTTGATAACCTAAAGTGAGAACCAAGTCATGAGAGAATAGGAGGAAACACACACACCTCCCCCCAAATATACTGGAAGCTGAGTGGCTACCCAGGGTGGAGGGTGGTGCGGAGTAGGAGGAAGGCTCACATCTGGGTGGAATGTGAGTGACTTCCTCCCCTCAGGCAACATCTCTGGGCCTCATGACCTCTGTCTTAAAATGAAAGTTATATCATTAATGATATTTAGGCTTCTTTTAAGACCTGAAAGTCTACAAGTTTACCATTTGAACAACTGACCTGCTTTCTCTAATATTAAGCCAACAAGAAAAAGTTTCCAAGGTTTAGTAGGAATCATAAGAGCCTGGGATCAAGTACAGAGAATGGATACAGAGATAGTCAGGATTCAGAGGGCCAAATCATAGCTCAGAGTTCTGAATCTTAAAGCTCAGAAAAGCAGAAGAGAACCAGGTATCAATCTAGGAAACTGGTAAATGAAAGGATCACATCCAGAAAAAGAGCTAATGCAATAATGAGTTGGGAACCCAAGCTGGGGTCTTGGTGCCAGCAACTGGCAACAGATGCGAAATAAACATTAATTTAAGCATTTCTGAAATACTTCCCCAGCTATTCAATAGCTTCTCAGGGGAAAGCTTCTGCATCAATTAAAGCAAAATAATACCAAGTGAAAAAGGAAAAATGGGGCATGGAAAATAAATGGCCTAAGTCCATCTCTTATCTTCCAGAAAGTGCCGCTGAAGGAATCAAGTAGCAAAACATTCCTATACATGTATATGCATTCCATACTTATAAAAATAGCCGTGTGTCTCAAAGGGAAGGCGTGGGCTGTCTCAGCACCTTGAGTTATGGGGAGACAGAAACAGATGAACAGCAAGTTAATGGGTTGGTTTTACCACCTGCAAAGTCCTCGCTTCCTGCAGTTGGATTCCAGGGAATATTTAGCATAATATATAGCCACAGGCTCCCTGCCCTCCAGTACAGCAGCAGAAAGGCGATATTTACAACTGAATAGCAGTCAGTATGGGGCCCTATAGAGCGGAACTGCAGCAGTCGGTTCATTATTTACAGTTCCAACAACAGGGCTCATTGTTTCCCTCTGGCTTCTCAGCTGTTCTGGCAAGTAAGCAGTCTCTGAAAGGCTTCAGGGGGACCCCAAACGCTCAAGACTCATTCCCTCTGAGTAACATGACTAAACTTACCTATAGACAGGCCAAAAAACTGCCAATGAGGCATAATTTTCAGGGCCCTCTGAAGATCCCTGGATCAAAAATATCCCTGCTAGCTGCCTGTTGCCTGATCTTGAGACCTGAAATCTTCCTCTGTAGAAGTGTGTCTGTTTGAGTTAGGTTAATGTATGTTCCTGTCCTGGAGAAGGAAATGGCAACCCACTCCAGTATTCTTGCCTGGGAAATCTCATGGACAGAGGAACATGGGAGGCTACAGTCTGTGGGGTCACAAAGAGTCGGACAGGACTTAGTGACATGTTCCTGTTCAAAAGCAAACATATTTCAAGCCAGTATCATTTGTTAATATCTTGCTGAAAATTTACCATATCCCACCCAATTATAAATCATCAGTTTTCTGAGTTGAGTAGGTGCAGAGATCCTGGAGTACAGGGTTATCTAGCAAAGCATGGCCCATGGAGCAAATCTAGCCAAATACCTGTTTTATAAAGAAAGTCTGCCTAGAGCACAGATGTACTAGTTTGGTTACTTATTGTCTATGCCAGAGCTGAATGTTTGTAATATAGATTGTATGGCCCAGGAAGATGAAAATATTTGCAGAAAATGTTCCCTCCTCTTAATACAGGACACACCCTTTGTGGGCAAACTGAGACCCAGAGACGGCAAGGGACGTGACCAAAACTGTAGGAGTAATCCTGGCAGAGCTGAATCTCAACCTTGACTCTGGACTCCCGAACCTTATTGATCCTTCTGGAACTTACTGGTGTCATTTTAGGGGGTCTCTGAAGAGCTCCGGTACCACAGTCCTTTACGTCTCAGTGCAGAGAAGAATTTGGCAAGAGCAAAATCATAGATAAGAAGTGATTTATTACAATAGGATACTTGTGAGGTGTCCAAGCAGGCGGGTGAGAAATGACATGCTCTGGGAACTTACTGGGCTACAGTTTTATGTTTTATATTTTATATAATCAAAGGAAAAGTGGGGAGGGGGAGAGGCCCTTCTTTGTCTTTCTTGAGTAGATGTCCTGTTTTCATCATGAGCTCCTCCTCCAGGTTGGGCAGGGGAGTTTTCTTGTCCTTGCGTGGTCAAGCTAGGTACACAAATTACTGCTTTTTATGTGCAGAGAGCATGTCCTAGGGATCATTGACTTGCTGAGCTCACTGGGCAGGATGTGGCTCTCCTGCCACCCTTGTTTTCTGGTCCTGGGGTGTGTCTTCTGCTTCTATTGCACGGTTTTGTTGCTAAGCAAGCCTGCTTTCTCGAGGAATCATTAATTCATAGGGGTCTCCCATATTTTCTACTTACAATGCCCCAGCAGGATTAATTATTTAATCACCTATTTTGTCCCTTCATTCTGTCCCTATTACTTCCCTTATGTCATGTTGCCTGTAACATAAGAGTAAAACGCCTTAGAATGAAGGGAGGCCTGAGGAGCTCTCCTATGAACAAAACATATATACATACGGTCTGTGAATTTTGTGAGTCAGTTTTCTTCAGTTCAGTTCAGTTACTCAGTCATGTCCAACTCTTTGTGACCCCATGAATCGCAGAACGCCAGGCCTCCCTGTCCATCACCAACTCCTGGAGTTCACTCAGACTCACATCCATCAAGTCAATGATCCCATCCAGCCATCTCATCCTCTGTCGTCCCCTTCTCCTCTTGCCCTCAATCCCTCCCAGCCTCAGAGTCTTTTCCAATGAGTCAACTCTTCGCATGAGGTGGCCAAAGTACTGGAGCATGATTCCTTCCAAGAACACCCAGGGTTGATCTCCTTTGGAATGGATTGGTTGGATCTCCTTGCAGTCCAAGGGACTCTCAAGAGTCTTCTCCAACACCACAGTTCAAAAGCATCAATTCTTTGGCACTCAGCTTTCTTCACAGTCCAACTCTCACATCCATACATGACTACTGGAAAAACCATAGCCTTGACTAGACAGACCTTTGTTGGCAAAGTAATGTCTCTGCTTTTGAATATGCTATCTAGATTGGTCATAACTTTTCTTCCAAGGAGTAAGCATCTTTTAATTTCATGGCTGCAGTCACCATCTGCAGTGATTTTGGAGCCCCCAGAAATAAAGTCTGACACTGTTTCCACTCTTTCCCCATCTATTTCCCAGGAAGTGATGAACCAGATGCCATGATCTTAGTTTTCTGAATGTTGAGCTTTAAGCCAACTTTTTCACTGTCCTCTTTCACTTTCATCAAGAGGCTTTTTAGTTCCTCTTCACTTTCTGCCATAAGGATGGTGTCATCTGCATATCTAAGATGATTGATATTTCTCCCGGCAATCTTGATTCCAGCTTGTGTTTCTTCCAGCCCAGCGTTTCTCATGATGTACTCTGTATAGAAGTTAAATAAGCAGGGTGACAATATACAGCCTTGACGTACTCCTTTTCCTATTTGGAACCAGTCTGTTGTTCCGTGTCCAGTTCTAACTCTTGCTTCCTGACCTGCATACAGGTTTCTCAAGACGCAGGTCAGGTGGTCTGGTATTCCCATCTCTTTCAGAATTTTCCACAGTTTATTGTGATCCACACAGTCAAAG
>SJYT01000262.1:180469-203881 GCA_006410635.1 Cephalophus harveyi
TTCTAGAAAATGCTTCTAAAAATACTACTTTCAATTAAGTATGAATGACTAGTATTTGGGTAATATTTCTCTAAATTAGGAATTTAATTATAGGGAGAAGCTTAGGTCATTTTTAAATAAATTATTCCATTCATTGACTTGATAGTTGATTTCAATTACTGGATTTTTTCATGTGAAACAATAATAATAGCACGTATTTGCATATAGTCTTTTCCAATTTACACTCACACAAAACCACAATTCCTAACTCTGTGCTATGCAATGGAAATTAAATTTTTTTTTTTCTGAATAGCCTTGTAATGGGGAAAAATAGGACCAATGAATGAAAATGTCAGGGAGGCAGATTTTGGTTCATTTGGGAAAACTATTCATTATCAGAAATGCCTCAAACAGAATGGACTATTGAACTAATGTGACTCTTCACATTGTGGGGGAGCACCCTGAGAGAAGTCAAGTATCAGGAGACTTCTGCGGCCCACCTACACACTGTTACGTTTCCTCCCTGATCCAATGCGTATTTCCATAATGATGCACTATAAATATATACTCCTGGCTTGTATGCAAATGGACTATTGAACTAATGTGACTCTTCACATTGTGGGGGAGCACCCTGAGAGAAGTCAAGTATCAGGAGACTTCTGCGGCCCACCTACACACTGTTACGTTTCCTCCCTGATCCAATGCGTATTTCCATAATGATGCACTATAAATATATACTCCTGGCTTGTATGCATCACCAGAAATATAACATACTTGATCTCAGTCTCTCTTTACTGAAGAGCATAGAAAAAGATACTGGGGGTGGGGGTGGGTGGGAGGAAAGATGGGGGGAGGGAAGCAAAAAGAGAAAGTACCCACTACCTGCTCCTATTATTCCCACACTATTCCTGGAATTTACCTACACACATATCTTCATTCATCTATTTCACTTCCCAAGTGCTAGGCAAATTATAATTACAAATGCAATTTAAAAATAATAAAGATTTTTATAAGGTGCTCACACATGGAAATGACTCAGTAGGAAGATTTACATCTTAAACTGCCTTAAGTATTAGACTGTTATTCTACTATAGCTCAAACACAATTAAAGAAAAAAATGAATGGCTACCCCCAGGGGACACTGACATTTTCACAGGAGGAAGAATGAGACTTCATTGCCTTCTTTGCTTACCAACTCCCTCTTGTTGCCTTTCCATTCTGAAAATGGAAATGTTTCAATCTCTGAAATGTCTGAGCTGGCCCGCTGAGCAGGCCGGGGATGAGGAGCTCTGTATCTGCAAGCTGTATATGAAGACGGAGGTCTTAGGGTGTGTTCAACACCAGGAGACAACTTCAGGACACTGTGCTAAAGGGGGGAAATAAAAATTTGCAGTAATTTCTGCATTCAGCTATCTGACATCACCATTTTTGCAGGTCAAAAAGGTTCAGAGTTGGCAAGTTCATACTGTTCAAATTAGGTAAATGGGAAAATGATTAGAGGATTTGTCTTTAAGATTACAGTTGCACAGAATCTATAGAAAATTTAGGTAATATGTTTATTTGAGGTAACCCTGAGAGTACGTCAAGGCTGTATAATGTCACCCTGCTTATTTAACTTATATGCAGAATACATCATGAAAAACGCTGGACTAGAAGAAACACAAGCTGGAATCAAGATTGCCGGGAGAAATATCCATCACCTCAGATATGCAGATGACACCACCCTTATGGCAGAAAGTGAAGAGGACCTAAAAAGCCTCTTGATGAAAGTGAAAGAGGACAGTGAAAAAGTTGGCTTCAAGCTCAACATTCAGAAAATGAAGATAATGGTATCTAGTCCCATCACTTCATGGGAAATAGATGGGGAAAGAGTGGAAACAGTGTCAGACTTTATTTCTGGGGGCTCCAAAATCACTGCAGATGGTGACTGCAGCCATGAAATTAAAAGATGCTTACTCCTTGGAAGAAAAGTTATGACCAACCTAGATAGCATACTCAAAAGCAGAGGCATTACTTTGCCAACTAAGGTCCGTCTAGTCAAGGCTATTGTTTTTCCAGTGGTCATGTATGGATGTGAGAGTTAGACTGTGAAGAAGGCTGAGCACCAAAGAATTGATGCTTTTGAACTGTGGTATTGGAGAAGACTCTCGAGAGTCCCTTGGACTGCAAGGAGATCCAACCAGTCCGTTGTGAAGGAGATCAGCCCTGGGATTTCTTTGGAAGGAATGATGCTAAAGCTGAAACTTCAGTACTTTGGCCACCTCATGTGAAGAGTTGACTCACTGGAAAAGACTTTGATGCTGGGAGGGATTGGGGGCAGGAAGAGAAGGGGATGACAGAGGATGAGATGGCTGCATGGCATCACTGACTCGATGGATATGAGTCTGAGTGAACTCCGGGAGTTGGTGATGGACGGGGAGGCCTGGAGTGCTGCAATTCATGGGGTCGCAAAGAGTTGGACACGACTGAGCGACTGAACCAAACTGAACTGAGGAGGCTGATATAGTTTATGGGATACCCCCAAATATTCCTGCTGCTGCTGCTGAATCACTTCAGTCGTGTCCGACTCTGTGTGACCCCATAGACAGCAGCCCAACAGGCTCCCCCGTCCCTGGGATTCTCCAGGCAAGAACACTGGAGTGGGTTGCCATTTCCTTCTCCATTGTGTGAAAGCGAAAAGTGAAAGTGAAGTCGCTTAGTCGAGTCTGACTCCTAGCGACCCCATGGACTGCAGCCCACCAGGCTCCTCCATCCATGGGATTTTCTAGGCAAGAGTACTGGAGTGGCTTGCTATTGCCTTCTCCCAAATATTCCTAGGGTTCCTGTTTTCACTACCAGGGTTAATTAGGAAAATGCCATCAAACATCAGATACCATGAGGTGTTAAAACTGGAGATGCAAAGGTGACATTGGAAAAATTTGTTTGAATTCTCTGTTACAGAGTAAGAAATATGAAACAAGTTCCAATGAAGTGAAGCATGGCCTAAGGAGCTAAGGCTTCAACAAATTTTTCAGACTTTCTGCAAGAACAACACAATTTACCACATCCTGGTGCCCTCCATAAACTATAAAGCTTCCATGGTCGACTAACTTCACTAAAAGCCACAATGAGGTGTCTCCTTGTATCTATACCTTTTGTCTTGAAACTAGGTTGCCCCTACCTTCTCTGGATCTGGGGTGGTTAAAATCATAATACAGTCCTACACTCTTCAAGTCTCTCTCCTGCTCAAATTAGAATCCTGTTATTTCTGTGAGAACACAGTGAACTCAGCTTGTTGGAGGATGAACGACTACATGGAGCAGAGCTTCAAGTCCCAGCCAAAATGCCAGTTGATCAGATGCTTGAACAAGCCTATCTGAGAAAAATCAAGCCTCAACCAAAATTTACACAAACTTCTCATGTTTCTGAAATTGGTCACATAGTCACAGCCAGTATTTTTTATTAACTTCTTCTATTATCCATTTTTTATTCCCATTGCTTTAAGTAAGTACCATAGTTGGCTCTGGTTCCTTGCCTGGTGAACTCAACTGTTTACTCCTAAAGAGTCAGGCCTCCCTGTCCATCACCAACTCCTGGAGTTTACCCAAACTCATGTCCATCGAGTTGGTGATGCCATCCAGCCATCTCATCCTCTGTCATCCCCTTCTCCTCCTGCCACCAATCCCTCCCAGCATCAGAGTCTTTTCCAGTGAGTCAACTCTTCGCATGAGGTGGCCAAAGTACTGGAGTTTCAGCTTCAACATCAGTCCTTCCAAAGAACACCCAGGACTGATCTCCTTTAGGATGGACTGGTTGGATCTCCTCGCAGTCCAAGGGACTCTCAAGAGTCTTCTCCAACACCACAGTTCAAAAGCATCAATTCTTCAGTGCTTAGCTTTCTTCACAGTCCAAATCTCACATCCATACATGACCACTGGGAAAACCATAGCCTTGACTAGACGGACCCTTGTTGGCAAAGTAATGTCTCTGCTTTTGAATATGCTATCTAGTTTGGTCATAACTTTCCTTCCAAGGCATGCTGTAATTCATAGGGTCGCAAAGAGTCAGACACGACTGAGCAACTGAACTGAACTGAAAGAGTCTACACCATTAGCCATCCTGACTGTATTAGATTGTTTTGTTTTCCATAGGCTTCAGAGTTACAGGGAATACAGTAAGACCAGTGAATTTTACGATCATGGGCACATTGCTATACTTCATTGACCTTTACGTGAATGCCACAAATAGAATCTATGGTGTGAAAATACCATGCCAGTAAGACATTCCATAAGTTCAGGAATATTGGTGGCAGAAGCCTGATAAGCAGAGAAGGGCAATCCATATCCAGAGCATCTCCTTCAAGGACAGCAAAGTGCCACTCCTTCCATGATGGCAGTAACCCCATATAATCAAGTTTCTGCCACGTGGCTGGTTTATCTTCTCAGAAAATGCTACTCTCGCTGGGGCTCAGTGTTGATGTTTATTATTGGAAGATTGGAATCTTAGCAGTGAATTCAGCCCCTGACCTTGGTAAGTGGGAAAATCACTTTGGTAAGGCATGACCATCACTACTATCATAGCCACTTTTCTCATGAGACTATGGGAAGCATGAGATGAGATGTTTGAGATGAGAAGATGAGATGAGCTGGTTCTTCTATGGGAAGAAAGGATGAGATGGTTGGATGGCATCACCGACTCGATGGACATGAGTCTGAGTAAGCTCTGGGAATTGGTGATGGACAGGGAAGCCTGGCATGCTGCAGTCCATGGGGTCTCAAAGAGTTGGACACGACTGAGCAACTGAACTGAACTGATGGGAAGAATGGGGTAACCAGGCAAACAGGCCAATTGATGTCTGCAGGATAAGCCATCTTACCAACTTGATTATCAACATCCTCCTTGCTCTTTTGTGAGTATTCACATTGGAAACAAGCTTACATACATTCTTCATCCACTTAGTGAGGTTTACCTAGGTACCTCTTCCTCAGACTTTCTTGTCACCAATTTACCTCTAGAAGCACTTCCAAAAGTCTTTCTCAGTAAAGAGTGAGTTAGACATTTAAAAACTGTTGTAGTTGAAAAGTAAAATGGAAAATGAAAGGAAATTTCAGGAATTTTACCTTGAACAGTTGTGAAAGTCAGTGACACTCTGAGAGGCTGTTGTATGCATATTTAGTGCTGATATTCACTGAGCAGTGTGCAAGGAAAATGAAAATGGAGTCACTATAGCTGAGCCCCCTCTCAAATGGAGCCAGGAGGCCACTAAGTAAGTAGGGCTTCTGCTCATCTTAGACTGGATATAGTCTCAACTCCCAACCATTTACTGTCTTAACTAAGGCAATCCAGAACATATGCACAAAATTCCAGAATTTCAAGGTCCTTATTAAATCCTTACCCTAAATAACTCAGGATTACCTATTCCTTAAGGGAAAATATTTCCTTTTTGTGATAGAGCCAACCATAATCCTTGCAAGACAACTTTAACAACCTTGTGGCTTTTGCCTTTATAAGCCTAAAAATGTTTCTCTTCCCCAGAACACTCTCTAGTTTCACCTAAACCTGTGTCTCCCAAATTTCAATTGCTAGGGCCCCAAATAAAGCTCTTCATTCTTTGCAGCCTTGATACTAACTGCTGTTCAAGAGCAGGCACTTGGGAAAAGAAGGCGAGGACAAAGCCAGGGAAGCAAAGACATACTGGAACCTGTGAGGGTGAGTGGTGAGGACTGGCTGGAACTTGCATCAGTTGCTTATTCCTGGAAGGCTTCAACTTAGATGCTTGGGGTGTCTCTACAGGAAGAGCTGATCTGCATTTGGCTGGAGGAGCCCTAGCCAGGAAACAAGGTAACCCAGGAGACAGGCTATGGCATGGGTGTGCTGTGACTGCAACACACACTCCATGGCCACCTTCCCAGCATACAAACGCGGAGTCTTCATCTCTGCCTTCCCCTCTGCAGCAAAACATCTCTCATGGCCCCCATCGACCTAGAAGGATACAACCAAGGGAACTCTGGGAAATACAGTTCAAGGTTACCTAAGTGGACACACTACAAATTCACACAGACCCTAAGTTTATTGTTCTGTTTTTGTTGTTGTTGTTGTTGTTGTTTTGTCTCATTTGTCTCACAGAAGTTGCTGACTGAGGGAGTGTCTTAAAATGTTCATCCCTGCTTGGGCCTTAAGGGACAATAAATAAGGAGATCCCAGCTGTAGTATTAATGATTTCTTTCTGGAAATTGGAAACAAAGAACTGAGGTTGTTAAATAAAAGCTAATATTTTTCAGTTCCTAAGGATGATTTTAAAATTTTAAGAGTGAAAAGTAGGAGATTAGATATAAGTCAAAATCCATGTAATAGCTTGTTTTCAATAATTGTTTTTATTTTCATGTGTGTTTTCTCCAAAATTTGTTTCTCCTATTGTCTCTTTGAAAATGACTGCTTTCTGCATCTGCCTGAAACCCTGAGTAACACCAAATAAATGAGATGATGATTTTCCTTTTTTTAAGTTCTTATTATGACATTCATTCTTTTTCTTTCTCACATCCCCTTGCTTTCTCCTGATGGCAAGTACATATAAGTTAATTTTCCCTGCCTCTTAGTTCATGGTATATTCCCATTTTTAAAATCTCAAACCCTCTTTTTATCTTTCTTAGTATTTTAATATTTGGGTTTATTTTGTCACGTATCTCCAAGTTCACCCCTCCTAACTCTGCCCTAGTCTCCTAAGTGGGTAGGAAAAAGAGAAAAGAGTAATCTCAGGGTTGCAATGAGATTGAGTAAAAGTGGCAACACTTGTACAAAGACAGCCCTCACACCAGAGTTTAGCATCAGGTGGGTGAGTTACACCTGAGCACACACCTGAGTGTCCTTTGATGATTTTTTAAATATTACGCTTTTGAACTTTCCGAATTAAAAAAATAAAGACAGAGCCTCAAATCCTTTTAACCTTAAAATATTAGACTTTTACATAAATAAAATATTTTAGACATTTTCAAGTACTTTTTTCTCCTTTCTCTCTCCTGGAAAAAAACTGATGAAATAGCCTTTTTTTAAAAAAAAGGAAATAGGATTGTTTGGTTGAGACATTTTTCGCCCTAAAGGGTATTATAATGAATTCTAACTAGCAGGATCAATTTTATCCCTCTTATATTACACAGGTGAGTACATACATAAAGAGAGGAAAGGCTTTTCTCACCCAAATACCTCAGTCATTAAGTGCAAATGCTGGTACTCTGAAATGGAAATAATTCGTCTGAGGGGAAAAGGAAGGAAGTTGAAGAGAATGGTAATTTTGGAAAATGATCTTATTCGGTGGTGTGTGAAAAAGACTTTCCCTGTGTTTACTTGATTCTGAATTTAATCCACACTGGCAGCCCTTGGAGACCTTAGATGGTTCTCACTGGAAACAGCTTATGTGGATTTGCATATCAGACCCACAGGAGTCCTGTAGTCCTCTCGGGTCGTTTGTGGTGAGAAAGGAGGCAGCCATGACACCGGATGTGGTGGGTCCCGCGAGCACCGCCGAGATCCCCATTTGGGACTGAGGCTTACAGCTCTAGCTGCGGTGGCTGGCCGATGACTGTCGGCCGTGTTCCTCTATGGTGTCTGACTTCACCCCAGGAAATCCATCTCTATCTCCCCCAGGGTCACAGCTCCTCCCACAGGATAACGCTCTTCCAGTGCCCGGTAGGTGACAGGTGAAATGATTAGGGACATTTCTCCTTTACAGCACGGACCACAAAGGCACAGCCCCAGAGCCTATGAGATCACCTACAACAGAAGCTCAGGACAAGTTTCTTGGAGTCACTGTTTTCCCCCAAAGCATGCAGCTTTTGCATTCTGCTCTAGGATATGTCCACTTTATGTGGATATATTTTAAACTGTTAGGTAACTACTTATTTCCCCTAAATGTGCAACTTAAATTAACATCCATGAGTATTCATTCTGTGGTCTTCTGGCCCTAATTAAACAACAAGAGTAGGACCCCAGTTTGAAAAGTGCAGAGCTGGGCTGCAGCCCCGTGGTAACTGGGGCAGGTGGAAGGGGCTAAATGGGAGCTCGGTTCTGCTAGTGACAAGCGACATGGGTATCTAGCATTCTTCAAGGCTTGTATCAGCCTTGGTTTCAAGAAGTTCCATATTCCATTATAACACAAGAAGGATGCTGAGGAGATGTTTCTGGATCATATGTGAAGATGTGGCATGGAATTGGGTTTGGGTAGAAGAGGTAGCCTGAAACATTCAGATGGGTGGATGCTCAGTCCCTTCAATCGTGTCTGACTCTTTGTGACCCTACAGACTGTAGCCCTCCAAGCTCCTCTGTCCATGGGATTCTCCAGGCAAGAAAATTGGAGTGGGTTGCCATGCCCTCCTCCAGGGGATCTTCCTCACCCAGGGATCGAACCCAGGTCTCCTGCATCTTTTGCATCGCAGGCAGATTCCTTACTGCTTAGTGACTGGGGAAGCTTTCAGATACACATAGTATTTTGTTTTAATCTCTATAAGACTGATTTAGTCAGAGCTATTCTGTGCTCAGATTATAAAATTGGAAGTTTGTTTTCCAATTCCCACAACTCTCTCCTTCTTAGGTGGTTTTCCAAACTGCTATTGCCTCTTTGTGGGTACTTCATGCAATGTCCCCTGCCTCAGACAGCCTCTACACTGTCCACCCCAAGTACACACACACACACACACCCACACCCACACACACACACACTTCTGCTACAATGACTGAGTAGGAAAAGCTCAGGAAAACTTGGGCAAACAGTGGGTAAACAGATCTCCAATTTTCTCTGTGTTTGTGAACATTTTAATTTGAGGGAACTAGGTGGCATCTACATTTAGACTGAAAACCTCTTGTGTGCATGTGTGCTGAGCTGCTTCAGTCGTGTCTGACTCTTTGCGACCCCATGGACTGTAGCCCCCCAGGCTCCTCTGTCCATGGGATTCTCCAGGCAAGAATCCTGGAGTGGATTGCCATGCTCTCCTGCAGGGGATCTTTCCGACCTAGGGATCGAACCTGTGTCTCTTACATGTCCTGCATTGGCTGGTGGGTTCTTTACCAATAGCACCACCTGGGAAGCCTGAATACCTCTTACAATCTTCTAAAGAAATGACCGTGACAAGAGTCCTTTATGACATGAAGTTAATAAAGACAAAAGAGTGACAGAAAGTGTGACCAAAAGCAAAACAGAGGAAAGTGCAGAAATGGGGGGGGGCGGGGAGCTCACAGTATCCCCCCTTTAATTTGCTAGAAATCGAGTGGATCGCGAGAGGTTATTAGTTGCCCACCACACTGTCACACTACTCTGTAGTAAGGCCGAGGACCTGTATGTGAGAACACCTCTCACTTCGGTTCATTTGTTTCCCAATAGATAACTAATGGGTTGCATATGGCATTGGCCAGGTCGCTTCCCCACTCTGAAGCTCATCTTTAAAATCAGGGCACTGGGTGAGATGATCGATGAGGTCCCTTTAACACTCACATTCTAAAATTCTATAATTTTTATAACATGGTCGGGACAAGCATACATATCTCCGGAATTCTCATCCTAGGTTCATTTTCTGTCCCACTTACAGCTCCTCCTTAGGCTCTGTGGAATTCCCCAAGGTAATGATGGATGAACATGACAGGGAGAATGGATGATGTTCATCTTCCTCTATCTACATCTGACTGTGACTGATGGCAAGACACACGTTGCTGAAGATTTGGTGACGTGAAGGTGGGAATAGCTTGACCTCTATTAGTTAGTGATAATAGGAGATGGCCTGAAATCTGTTCGAGTGTGTCCAGGAACTACACTAAGTTAAGTCATCTCTTGCTCTGAACAACTGTCACTCTCTAAGAGTCGATATCTCTTAAGAAGTAAACCAAACACCGCCTTTGTGTTGAATCTTGCAAACATAAAATATTAATTTTTTAAATAAGAGTGAAATAGATTTAGAATGCCATTGTTCTTCTAAGTAAAACTTTCTGTTGCTCTCCATGCCAAGAATGCTTATTAATAGTTTAACCTTGCTCAGTAGATTACTTGAAAAATTATTCCTCTTTCTTCATGGGCATGCTTGTCTCACTGACTTTGTCTCAGATCATAGATCTGGGTAACTCAAAAGTTATTTTGTGAGTTCTCCTGGGTTCTTAAACTAAAAATGTATTTTTAAGTCCCCCTCTGAAAGAATAAGTGAGAATGATTTTGTGGTATGAGGGGTGGGGTGTATTTTATTAGGAATATTCTTAAGGATTTTTAACATTACAGAGAGAAAGTTTGGTTACGGAATGGTTTTTCAAAATTAAAATATTAACGTCTTGCTCTATTTGCTTCAAAGAATTTTTTAAAATAATGAAACATTTGCAGTTTTGCTGAAACCTTACCAGGAACTACTCTCTTCCTTTCCTCCTCCAAGATAGCTATTCTTCTGAATTTTCTTTTCTTTTTTTTTTTTTTTACCTACTAATAATAGATGCTCCTATTTTGCATTCTTAGAAGCTTAGTATCAATGACACATTTTCTTACCAATGAGCAATACTGCTGAGAGCCCAGGTTTTGGATTCAGGCTGCCACCTGCAATCGACGTGACATCATATATGTTGCTTAATTTTTGTACCAACATTACCTCATTTTTAAATACAGATCTAATCTCATTTCCTACCTCATGGAGTTACTTGAAGAATAAATGAGGAAATACACATAAAGCACCTAAAACATTACCTAGCATACATTAACATTCAATAAGGTTTCACTTTCTCAAGTAGCCCATTATGTAGTGTGTCTGTGTGTGTCTGTGTATGTCTGTGTGTGTGTCTGTGTGCTCAGTTGCTCAGTCATGTCCAACTCTCTGCCAACCCCTGGATTGTAGCCCACCAGGCTCCACTATAAATGCAATTATATGGCAAAGATCAACATTTTTTCTCCAGATTTACTCACTTTAACTTAATCATTTTTAAGTTCATTTTAAGTCTATTACTTGACTGTACTGCAGTTTATCCATTCTCTTACTGAAGAACAGTTACAACAAAGTACCAATTTATATGATTACAAACAATAATTTTTGGTTCGTGTTTCTATGTATATATGCATATGAGTTTCTCCAGGGTTTATTCTTAGGTAGAACTGTTATCCCTTTATTTTTGCCAGCTAGTGTCAAAAAGCTTACTAGCTAGTGCCTTTAAGTCAGGATCTTCTCGCATACTTTTAAAGTCACCAGGAAGACCTTTTAGAACTCTGGGTCTCCACACCCAGAGTTTCTAATTCAGTAGGTCTATGATGAGGCCTGAAAATTTGCCTTTCTAACAATGGTCCAGGTGTTGCTAATTCTGCTGGTCTGGAGACTCCATTTTGAGAACGCATGCTCTAAAAGCTTGCTTAAACTTAGTCCTCTGTCAGTGATTTTATGACTTTCTTCATCCTCACAACACTCGATAGTGAAAGTCACTCAGTAGTGTCCGACTCTTTGCGACCCTGTGGACTGTAACCTGCCAGGTTCCTCTGTCCATGGAATTCTCCAGGCAAGAATACTGGAGTGGGCAGCTGTTCCCTTCTCCAGGGGATCCTCCCAACCTAGGGATCGAACCCAGGTCTTCTGGGGACCACATTTTGAGAACCAGTGCTCTAAATGATTGCTTAAATTTAGTCCTCTGTCAGAGATTTTATGATTTTCTTTATCCTCACAACAACTTGGGCCTGTCATATTTTTCAATGTCATAGGAGTTAAATGGCATCTCTGTGGTTGTAGTTTGGTTCACTCTGATTATTCTGGAGATGGAGAATTCTTTTATTTGATCAGTGGTCATTCATAATACACCACCTATGAACTGCCACTTAGTAGTACAATGTAGACTAGACGCGAGCCCACTGAGTATCTTTTCCATCACTAACGGTCCTAGTTCATGCAGGAATAACAGAAAAGGACATAAAAGATATAATAATTACAAAGGGAGCTAAAGTTCTCTTTATTTCTCTGTAAAGAGAAAAAAGAATCAACAAACAAAGATAATTTAGCAAGGTTACTAAAGAAAAGATCTCTATATAAAAATCAACAGGGTTTGTGTATGCTATGAAATAATTAGAAAATACAAAGAAATATAAGATTCCCTAAAGAACAGCAATGACTATAAGGTAGTAAAGCTCATAAAAGATATGAAAATTCCTTATGGAAAAAGATTATAAAGTTTAACCATTAAGTATATTTTCTATCAGATTTTAATAGATCAACAAAGATCTGTTTTAAAGAATGTGGTCATATACTCATTTATTAAGATTTTCATAAGATTTTCTCCAGAAAATCATTACTGCTAATATTGTTTTACATTTTCTGATGTGGAACCATCTTCACATATTTTCTACTTAGTAATTAGTAGTCCTAAAAGATAATGGTGTGAAAGTGCTGCACTCAATATGCCAGCAAATTTGGAAGACTCAGCAGTGGCCACAGGACTGGAAAAGGTCAGTTTTCATTCCAATACCAAAGAATACTCAAACTACTGCACAATTGCACTCATCTCACACGCTAGTAAAGTAATGCTCAAAATTCTCCAAGCCAGGCTTCAATAGTATGTGAACCATGAGCTTCCAGATGCTCAAGCTGGATTTAGAAAAGGCAGAGGAATCAGAGATAAATTGCCAACATCTGCTGGATCATCAAAAAAGCAAGAGAGTTTCAGAAAAATACCTACTTCGGTTTTATTGACTATGCCAAAGCCTTTGACTGTGTGGATCACAATAAACTGTGGAAAATTCTTAAAGAGATGGGAATACCAGACCACCTGACCTGCTTATGGAGAAATCTGTATGCAGGTCAGGAAGCAACAGTTAGAACTAGATATAGAAACAGACTGGCTCCAAATAGGAAAAGGAGTTCGTCAAGGCTGTATATTGTCACCCTGCTTATTTAACTTATATGTAGAGTACATCATGAGAAATGCTGGGCTGGAAGAAACACAAGCTGGAATCAAGATTGCCGGGAGAAATATCAATCACCTAAGATATGCAGATGACACCACCCTTATGGCAGAAAGTGAAGAGGAACTAAAAAGCCTCTTGATAAAAGTGAAAGAGGAGAGTTGAAAAAGTTGGCTTAAAGCTCAACATTCAGAAAACGAAGATCATGGCATCTGGTCCATCACTTCATGGGAAATAGATGGGGAAACAGTGGAAACAGTGTCAGACTTCATTTTTTTTGAACTCCAAAATCACTGCAGATGGTGCCTGCAGCCTTGAAATTAAAAGACACTTGCTCCTTGGAAGAAAAGTTATGACCAACCTAGATAGCATATTGAAAAGCAGAGACATTACTTTGCCAACAAAGGTCCATCTAGTCAAAGCTTTGGTTTTTCCAGTAGTCATGTATGGATGTGGGAGCTGGACTATAAAGAAAGCTGAGCATCAAAGAATTGATGCTTTTGAACTGTGGTGTTAGAAACTTTTGAGAGTCCCTTGGACTGCAAGGAGATCCAACCAGTCCATCCTAAAGGAAGTCAGTCCTGAATATTCATTGGAAGGACTGATGCTGAAGTTGAATCTCCAATACTTTGGCCACCTGATGCGAAAAACTGACACATTGGAAAAACCCTGATGCTGGGAAATATTGAAGGTAGGAGGAGAAGGGGATGACAGAGGATGATGGCTGGATGGCATCACCGACTTGATGGACATGAGTTTGAGTAAGCTCTGGGAGTTGGCGATGGACAGGGAGGTCTGGTGTACTGCAGTCCATGGGGTTGCAAAGAGTCGGACATGACTAAGCAACTGAACTGAAGTGAATTAGTAATATTTGTATATTCTATTTAACTCAGTTTGCTTGTATTTGGTTTAGAAACATGTATCACTGCTCAAATAATGAAACTGCATGTGATTATCTTAACTGGGTTGTCCAGGCCAAGTTTCTTATCAGTACTATCCTGTTCAATTCTCTTTTTCTGAAATCACCATTCTTATTTTTCAAGAGTTCCCAAATGAATGTATAAAAATATATGGAACTAGTATCTTTCAGAGAAGTAACTTTATTATGAGTTCAATGCCTTCATTTTTGATGTGTTTAAATTTTTGATGTTCTTCTTTCATAAATATCAGTCATCTACATTGTAGAAAATACTCATTCATCTTTAAATTGCCAAATGTACTTTCATAAAACTATTTAAAAGATTATCTTCAGATTTAAAAAATCTATACTGTTTTTGTATTTGTGTTTTTTCATTTCTCTTATCTTTGTCTTTTTTTTATTGATAAGTCTTATTAAGTATATCTGTTTGTGTCCCCTTTTAGTTTTGTTGATAATCTCCATAATCTCTTTGTTTTGAATAAAACATGCTTTTACTCACTTTCTCATGTTAGAGGCAAAGCATACAAGTCATCTTAATATCTTGAATAGCTGAAACACAAAGAAGTTAATAACTTACCCCAAATCTTGCAATTACATTTCAATCTTGAACAATGTGAGTTTGAACTGTGTGGGTCCACTTGTATGCAGGTATTTTCAACAGTAAATACTCTAGTACTACACAGTTTGTGATTGGTTGACTCTGTGGGTGCAGGGGATAAGGAAGGCTGACTATATGTCATATAGAGATTGACCCCAAAGTCAACAATAGTTAGTGAGAAAATCAGGATGTGACTGGACCTAGGCCATCTGGCTCATGAATGCGTATTCTTACCTGTGGTTGCTCATACCTATATGTGTTGCTCAACACATATTTGTTGAATGAATAAGTGCATTGCTTTCCTACTGCTGCTGTAGCAAAGTCCCACAAACTGAGATGGTCTAAAAGCAACAGAAATTTATTTTGTCTCACAGGCTAGAAATCTAAAAACCAGTGCTCTGTTCTCAGAGATACAGGGAAGAATCTGCTCCCATGTCTTTCTTAGTTTCTTGGGGTGGCAGTCTTAGCTTACAGCTGCATCACTCCAATTCCTGTCTCTATTGTCACACGCCATGCTTCCTCCATGTCTGTCCATGTCTCTCCTTATAAGCACATCAGTTACACTGAACTAGGGCCTATCCTAACCAAGCATGCCCTCATCTTAACCTGATCACATGTGCAGAGAGACTATTTCTAAACAAGGTCATAGTCAGGTACTGGGGTTAGGACTCAAACACATCTTATGTGGGACACACAAGTCAACCCCAAGCAGTAAGATTCAGATAAGATAAATTCACTCACAAAAAAATAATCACTGGAATCACTTCACTTAGTCTTCTAATTGAAGACTTAAGATTGCCCAGGATTGCCCATCATTTACTGCCCCCCCCGCAAGCAGTGAAAGACACTATACCTTTCTAAGCTTCAATTTCCTGCTATGTAAACTCATAATAACAATATCTACTGTAAAGAATTAATATAAAAATCCATGGCAAAATCACATGGATAGGAAGGAAATAAACCACTTCATGGCAGTGAGTTCAAAGGAGAAAAATAGCACAGAGAAAAGGAAAAGCAGAGCCTCCAACATTTCAGTACTAATGTATCTGTCAGTATATGTATTGTCTATTTACTTATAAATAAGGATTTTAAATCAAGCAGGTGCATGTTAAGATGCCAAATGCTAGGTACAGGCTTTTGTTATTTTTTTCTGCGCTTTTCTGTGTAACTGAAATACTTGGATTATTTAAAGAAAGGGAAAAAAGCAAAACATGTAGTAAAGAAAGTATTATTGCGTTAGGGTCCCAAGCCAACCCACATTTATCTTTATTTTCCTAAATCTGTGGATTACAAAAGCAAGTGAACCACTTTCAATGACTGTTTTTAAATCATAGAAGTAATATCTGGTTGAGATTATAATTTAAATACTATAGTGAAGTATAAAGTAAAGAGGAACCCTTGATATATTTATACTACTCCCTAAAATTACTACATTTAAAATATAAAGTGTTTCATCTTCTTCCAAAAAAGTAGTTACACATTCGAACACATACATAAATGCCTTTTTTACATCATAAATCGTATTATATATTTATCTTTGCCATGTTGTTAAAATCAGCTCAAAGACACCTACGCTATTCATTTTACAGACTGCATAGTATTTCATTGTGTGAGTGTATCATGACTGATTTAACTCTAGCCCAATTAATTGATGATTAGATTGGTTCTAGTTGTTTTTTTTTTTTTTTTTGTAAGTGAATAAAGGTACGTATATTTCTCATATGTGGGGAAAAAAAAACTAAAAGCTGAATTATTGGATAAATGCATATGTTCATTTTTTTATTTTGATAAAGCATTTATAGCCAAATTAAGAGGGCACATTTTTACTTTGTTGAGTTGTTTGCATGAAAAAAGGAGCACAACTTTTAAATGATTTTTGAGGTCTCTTCCAGTGAGTTTAAAATAAGTGACATTCATTTTTGAACACCTTCTCTGTGCCAGACTTTCCTTAGATTTTCTGATTTAACCCCATGATAACCCTCTTAAGTCATTAGCATTCGCATTGGCTGGATGATGAACCTGTAATCAGCGTGGCTAGGGAAACTGGACAAGATGGGACAAGATGGGACAAGTGAGTGGTGAAAGCCGGACAGAGACTCGGGTATGTCTCATTTCAGGGCCCAAGCACTGCCCACTGCCCAGGACTGCTCCTGAGAGAAGTTGTGGGAGGAAGGAATACATCCAGGGAAGTAAGTCTCTATCAAAGCTTGCCTGGATTTCTGGTCTTCTAATGCTTCTGAATTTAGAAACAATCTTCACTGAGTCTCTTCCTCCAATTTCTTGGTCCAGTTCCAAGCTGCAGGCCCCTTTTCCAAGAAAGTGAAATACAAAGAGCTCTCCAGCAGTTTAGCAAATGAGTTCTGAACCAGTCTTTCCTCAAAGAGAATGTCTTATAAAAAATGGGCTGATTCAATGTCTTTTCCCCCTTGACATCGTCACTGTAAGATTGGTTCTTATTTACCCAGTCACTTGGGTTCTTAACTAGATCATCAGTCTACACGTTCTCCCCTGGAGCCCCATTTCCTAGGGATGAGATTTTTTTGTCACTAAAGGTTGGTTTCTAAGCTTAGTCCTTTCCCCATAACTGGTCCAAAATGACTTTTCTACGTGACATGTGTTGTGATCCCTGCCCCTGCAATCTACAACATTGAATTTAATTCAGATTGCCCTATGAGTTAATTTAATAAAATATTTTAAGGGCACCCTGTCCATTCATGGCCCAGTTGTTCAGAGGTCAATTCAAATCTCAATACTGACTACTTCCTCCAGACTGTGTGGCTTCTTGTTTTCTTTGAGGGTTTGTTAGAAATAAAATGACTGATCCCAACTCCGTGTCTTTAAAATGAGTAGATATTTATAACTCTGGACTAAAGTTTACATGTACAAGAGGAATATTAGACATATGAGCTGAGATGGATTCTGGGCCCCAGAGAGTTTCAGCAGACCCTTCTTATTATTACAGATTGTTACAGAGGCATGACTCATCGATGGATCCAGCCAGAAGGTAGCTCCAAGTTTTCTATATAGAAGAGTCTTGGTGATGGAGCTTCCCAGGAGCTTACCACATGGTGCTTCTGGTAAAGAACCTGCCTGCTAATGTAGGAGATGTAAGAGACATAATTTCAATCCCTGGGTCAGGAAGAGCCTCTGGAGGAGGGCATGGCAACCCACTCCAGTATTCTTTACTGGAGAATCCCACGGACAGAGGAACCTGATGCACTATAGGCCAGAAGGTTGCAAAGAGTCAGACATGACTGAGCACGCAAGCACAGAATCACACAGATAATAACAGAAGGTATGTAGGAGACTTGGCTTGAAACTGTATTTTCATAGTGAGCTGATTAAACTTCTTCACATTTTTGTTAGAGATCAACAATAATGTTTTTTTCTAAATATGCCTTTAATCACACGTTGTGTATAATTAAGAAAATATTAGTTTTTCATGTCAGCTAATATTATTGCTATTATCATCATTACTACTATTAGTATTTTTGAAAGGATGGAAATTTTAGAGAACTTGATGCCCTTGTCCCGGCCCATTCTTGGTAGATCACACGGACCAAAATTTGGTTTGTCCAAAATGCCACCAGGGGATTATATTCAGTGGCACTGTTTTGTTGCATGGTGACAAATGCTGAGCTATAGCACGGTGTCCCAATCACTTCAACAATTTCTTTGATTTATTCAGTACAATTTTGAAAAATTTGGAAGCCTGTCTTTCAAAACAATCCTTGTCTAAATGCTCACTGGCCATTCTAACCACAAGAGATAAGTAAGGATACAGTGGGGAGATGTGTGGTCTAGACTTTGGGTAGCAAGGCAAGGACAAGGCTGGAGGCTGCACTATGCAAACAGTAATTGTTGTCACAGCATTATCATAGGAGGTAAGGAGGCAAAAACAGCAAAGAGAGTGCCTGCCTTCTCAGTCTAATATACTCCCTTCTATCATCTTTTCTCAAGATTCTCTCCAATCTCTTTGGATTGAAACGAAGTGCTATTTCCTTGATTAAAATAGTGATAGAAAATATTTATGTCACTCCCAAACTTATAAGGTGGAACTGTTGTGAGAGTTTTACATAGAACAAATCATTTAGCCCTCACAGTAACCCTACGGGCAGGTTACTATCTTTACTTACATCACCATTTAAAGGAAATACAAACACAAAGAGAATGAGTATCTTGCCCAAAGACACAGCTGTAAGTTGCAGAAGCAGGAACTGAACCTAAATAATCTGGCTCCAAAGCTATGTATTTGCCCACTACATTTTGCTGCATCTTACTAGAGAGTTGGGGATAGAATAAATGATGCTGGTTTTCTAGGTAGCATTTATGATTCTGCTAAGCATTTGAATAGGGGGTTCAATCAGATAAGGCACAAATCAGGTAATTACACTCCATTAGGAACTAAAGAGGAAAAGATAAACAATCTTGCCCTTAGTAAGATGAAGAATGTGCGGGTAGGGAATGACTTTTTTAAAATCTCCATCTCAACTAATTATAACACAATTCTCATGTGTTGAGTACTATAAAAGAAATATATTACAGTGTGGTGAGAAATTGTAGCACCATTATTAACCAGAAGAAAAAATTTTAATTTGTTGTACATTACATTGGTATTTTTCTTAATATGAGAAGCATTGATTATATTTTTATATGTGTAGGGGTAACTTTCATTTCATTTTTCTGTGATGTTTGTAGCCTATTTTTTCCCATATAAAAATACTGAATAGTTGGTATGTTTCTTGCTTTTAGTTTTCTATATATTAAGTATGTTAATTTTAAATCTGCACTATAAATTGCAAACACTGTATCTCAGTCTGTCACTTTTCATTTTCCACATGGAATATTTTTTTATGATTAGGAAAAAGTTTTGCATTTCTCTAAGAGTAAAGGAATTCAGCCATTTTGCCGTGTTTTCTCCTGGTACTTTTTTTTTTTTTAACATTTAAATACCTAATCCACTTGGAATTTTTCTTGGTGTGGAATGTGAGAAATGAATCCAACTTGATATCGCTAATATGAATATTTACTTATCTCAGAATCACTTATTAAAAATATAATTTCATGCTTTGATTGAGAGGTTGTTCTTATTACATACTAGATTTCTATATACAATTGAGTCTATTATTTGGGTTTTTTCTCTCCCATGGTGTGTCTGTCTGTTCATGTGCTAACATCACACTGTTTTAAATATAAGGGCTATATATTTTGATTTATGGTAGAATTATCTCCATCTCATTATTCTTCTTTGCTAGGTTTTCCTGGTTATTCTTGTGTGTGTACAAAAGAGTTTCTTCATTTTTCTATATTGAAAGTATTTTGCATTCAAAGTCCTCCTACTGCAGGAATGTCTGGCTGCTTGTGTATCTTAGGGACTTGCACAGGGCTAAGGTATTACGGCATATCTTCCCTTGAGTTATCTATATAAACAAGAACGCTGGGAGACCGACATTCCCTGTTTTTCTTCTCAGCCACAGGTACACACAGATCACTCTTGGGATAGTCCATCTCCTTGTCCAGAGGCTCAAAGTCTGTTGTCAGCTGTGCTACAACCAGAGCAGGCTGAGGCACAGATATCTTTCTATAACTTGTACTCCAGTGAAACTCTTCATATTTGTCTATGACAGATAGGTGTCTGTCCACATAGGCCCATTATATAGACATTCATTACTGTCATTGACGGTTTTTTCTCCCCTCTCCCTACCCTCTGAGCATCCTGTTGTTGCATCAGGCCCCAGATAAGCCTCTTTCAAAGACCCTGCATTTCCCCTCTTTAATCATTCTCTTACCATTCCTCCTCTTTTCCTTTCCACCCATGTGATTCTTTTCCTAGTACAGTTGGGAGTAGGCATAGAAGACCTTTCTTTTTTCCTGTTTCTACCAACCATTTTACTCAAATTCCTCTAACTTAACTAAAGGAACTTAAACTTTTGGAATACAAAACCCTTGGCTCCATTTTCTTTGTGTAGTGTCATATATAACTTCACTAAAATCATGATTACATGTCAAGCATTTTTCTTCAACGGGGACAAAGAATGGGGGAAAATTCCATGTAGTTACCATTTCTGATAAAAAAAGGAAAATCTGACCTATACACAGGAATAAAAGCAGGCATAGAAATGAAATTTAAGCGAGTCCAAATTGTGGGCTTAGCAGACAAAGATTTCTAAGCAGCTGTAACAAATGTGTTCATAGAACTAAAGGAATCAGGCTTAGAGAAGTGATAAAAGACAAGATGACAATGTATCGCCAAATAAAGAATACCAATACAAAGACAAAATATAAACAAGAGAAACTTGGAAATTCTGGATCTGACAGTACATTAGTTCAAATAAAAAAATCACTAGATGCATTCAATACTAAATTTGACCTGACAGGAGAAAAAAAAACTCATCAAACTTCAAGAGAGATAGAGTTTATACAGTCTGAAAAACAGAGATAAAAAGAATGGAAAAATAAATAAACCGCCTAAGACAAACATGGAACACCATTAAGCACAACAGTATAACATGTGTGATGCTAGTACCAGAGAAGGCAATGGCACCCCACTCCAGTACTCTTGCCTGGAAAATCCCATGGGCAGAGGAGCCTGGTGGGCTGCTGTCTGTGGGATCGCACAGAGTCGGACACGACTGAAGTGACTTAGCAGCAGCAGCAGCAAAGCTAGTACCAAATGGAACACCATTAAGTACAACAGTATAACATGTGTGATGCTAGTACCGGAGAAGGCAATGGCACCCCACTCCAGTACTCTTGCCTGGAAAATCCCATGGGCGGAGGAGCCTGGTGGGCTGCTGTCTGTGGGATCGCACAGAGTCGGACACGACTGAAGTGACTTAGCAGCAGCAGCAATGCTAGTACCAGAAAGAGAGCAGAGATATAAAGGAGCATTAAAGTGTTCAAAAATATAATGGCAGAAAGTTCGCAAACCTGATGAGTCTCAATAAATTCCAAGCAAAGTAAATGCAAAAAGATTCACATCCACATATCACAATAAAAATGCTGAAAGCCTAAAAGAAAATTTTGTAAGCATCCAGATGAAAACAACTAATCATATGTAAAGGAAGCCTAGTATGATGAACAACTGACTTCTCATAAGAAACAAGGAGAACCAGAGGGCTGACATATCCAAAGTGCCGAAAAGAATAAAGAATTATAACCTTCAGGCTAGGATTTTATATCCATCAAAACTATCTTGCAATAAGTGAAAGAAAAATAAATATATTCCCATACAGACAAAAAAAATGAAAGAATTCATTGCTAGCATATTCACTTGTAAAAGATGCAAGGAAGTTATCAGACAAAAAGCAAATGATCCCAGACAGTAATTCACATCTACATGGAGCCAAAGTATAACCATGAAGCTAATTATGTAATCATAAAAGATTCCCTTTATAACTGCTTTAAGAATTAATTTTATAAAATAACATGAAGATAATTGTACTGTTAGGTCAATATAACATATATAAATGTAATGTAATTGGCAAAACTTCATAAAGAAAGTAGTGGAAGCAAAGATGCACTGGAATAAAAAATGCACCACCAAAATGTCACATGAATCCACAGGAACAAATAAGAGAACCAGAAAAAAAGTAAATGTGAAGTTTAACTTAACAAGCATTATAAATATACACTAGCACTCTTTTTGTCTATCATCTTTTTAAAAAGACATTTATTTATATATGGCAATAATTATAACAATGTATTTTTGGATAGTAACGTTTAACTGAGTATGTATGACAAAAATAATACCGAAAGAAGTGACAGTGTGGACATATAAAAACAATGCTTCAATACCTTCTGGAATTACAATATAAATCTATAGTAGATTCTGATAGACTAAGGTATATGGTAACTC
Organism: Cephalophus harveyi; assembly: GCA_006410635.1. NCBI lineage: Eukaryota > Metazoa > Chordata > Mammalia > Artiodactyla > Bovidae > Cephalophus > Cephalophus harveyi. The sequence goes on from SJYT01000262.1 coordinate 202,698, forward strand.
CTTGGGCAACTACTTAAGAAAACACACACACACACACACACATACATATACGTATATACTGCTGCTGCTGCTAAGTCGCTTCAGTCGTGTCCGACTCTGTGCGACCCCACAGATGGCAGCCCACTGGGCTCTGCCATCCCTGGGATTCTCCAGGCAAGAACACTGGAGTGGGTTGCCATTTCCTTCTCCAATGCATGAAAGTGAAGAATGAAAGTGAAATCGCTCAGTCGTGTCTGACTCAGCGACCCCATGGACTGCAGCCTACCAGGCTCCTCCGTCCATGAGAGTTTCCAGGCAAGAGTACTGGAGTGGGGTGCCATTGCCTTCTCCGTACGTATATACACATGTACATATATATATATACTGAAATATTAATTAAAAATTAAAATACTACTATAGAAAATGTTCATTAGAGGTAAGTGAAATACCTAAGGAGACTCTATGGAAGGCATAACACAAAATGACCAATGATAACATTAGATTTTAACAGATTTGTTAATCTAATTAGGGGACAAACAGCATCAACTATAGTCTCTCTGAAGAAGACACATTTTCAATTCAGATAGAAATAGAAATTTTTTAAATAGCAGAAAAAGGAAAAGAAACCATGATAACAGTTGGAGTATTTATATCAACATCAGACAAAATAGACTGCAAGACAAATATATTATTAGAGATAAAGAGGGACATTCTATAATAATGAGGGTCAATTCATCAAAAAGATGTAACAATTATAGACACCTACCCACAGAGGCCTAAATTACATGAAGCAAAAATTGACATGAGTAAAGAGAGAATTAGACAACTCAACAGTAAACTGTAGCTGGAGCCTTCGATGTCTTACATTCACTAATTGACAGAACAACTAGGTTGAGAATTAAAAAAAGGAAATAGAAGAATTAAACACCACTAAAAACTAGCAGACAGCCATATAATATTCTACTTAACATAGCAGGGTATACGTTTCTCTCACTGTAGATTTAAAATGCAAAATAAATGGAATTATTATTATTATTTGGCTGTGCTATGGGGCATGGCATGCAGGACCTTATTTTCCTGAACAGAGAGCAAACCCATCCCCCTGCAGTGGAAGCACAGAGCCCTAATCATTGGACCATCAGGGAATTCCCAAAATGGAATTATTTTTAAAAACAGATTATCTGACCACAAAGGAATAAAGTTAG
>SJYT01000262.1:216012-291149 GCA_006410635.1 Cephalophus harveyi
TTACAAATAACCACTTCTACCTTAACTTCTCTTAGTTTCAAATCAATTTCTTCATCTGTAAATTGCTATACTAGAGCTCAATGGATTTTCTGAGAATTAAATGAGTTAATCCATCAATAGTGCTTATGAGAGAGGGGGTATATATAAGTGCTTTCTATTGCCATAATTGCTATTATCATCATCGTCATCACTACCCTCCTTCAACACACAGTGAAGATTTTCTCAAACCTGGGTTTGCATCTTGCTTTTACTACTTTTTTCCTGTGTATCTTAAGGCAAGTTATTTAAACCTCTCTGAGCCTTTTGTATTGGACACTGGGATATTAATATATGCCCATATCATGGAGTAACTGTGAAGATTAGAAATAACCTACATGAATACTCAACCCAGTGTTAAAAATATAGTAAGCAGAGGCTCACAATACATGGTCCTTCTTATTATTATCATAAACTACTCCAGTGTGCAGTCATCTTTTCAAACAAGAGATGTCTTCTTTTCTCCAACCTGAAATACTCTAATTGCAATTCAGGCATTCTCTCTGTTCTTCTACCTTTGGTGATGCTGAAACCATTTAGGTAACTGGCTTTTGAAGAATAAACTTTCCTAATCTCTAGCTGGAATCAACATTAGTGGTAAAGGTGAACATTTCTAGAAAACATGCATTTTTCTGAGCCTACATTTAAGCAAGAAAAAAATTGAACCTTTAAAAACTATCTTTGTGAAAGCAATTATTGAAATGTCTTCTAGAAAGATAATGAGATGGATGAGCTAATGCAAAAGCTCTTCCTATGCCTTGTGAAATATGGGTTTCATATTATTTTCCATTTTTCCCAGCATTTCTCCCATCTCATCTTCTTACCTGTCTATGCATGTGTGCTCTTATGGATTAGTTCGTTTATTTATTTTTCATCTTACATATACATTTAGATAAATGACTGTGTAAGTGGTGAGATGAACGGTTAATGAGAGGAGTTGTTGCTGATAACTAGAAGGAGTAAAGCCTTTCATCTTTGTCAGGGATACGAGGTAATTTTGCTGGAGGAGTGACATTATAATGAACACCAAAATGGAATTTCTGTTATATCCTTGCCTCTTCAACCAATTCTCTCCCTCCTTCCATTTTGTGTTGCTGTGCACATGTTTAACTTAATTCTACAAGGAATTTTTTAACCTCACTTTGTAAAGAATGTTACACACACAGAAAAAATTCTATCAGGTGAGAGGGAAGTCTCCTCTCTATGATGACTCTCAAGCCTTTGAAATCCTTAAAGACCCTCAGCACTGTCTGCAGTTCAGGAAGCCACGTGGAAAGTAATAGAAGCAGGATATTAGAAAGACAGAAAGAGAAAATGAAAATCTTTTAATTACCTGTGGTCTTCACCAAACATCTCTATGTCTCTCCCCTTCTAGGCTCATACATAACAGGAATGCACTTCCTAGCTGGAGTCCATGTGAATATTTTTGCCTAGTAAGTGTGAGTGCAAGTCATGTATACCATGTCCCAGATCAAGCATTTAATCTGAATGTGAGACCTTCCAGATCTCTTTTACCCTCTGTTGTGGTCACCAGCTTGGTGAACAGCAAAAAGAATCATTGCGGGAAGAAGTCTTTAGCACCGCAAGTTTGCCCAACCAAATCCTGGGTCCCAGAACATGGGCAAAGCAAGAGTCCCCAGAATACCTGCTATGATCACATGTTAGGTGAAAGAACTAAGCCTCCATTCTTAGTCACTGAGATTTTGGAGTTGCTGGATATGGAGCAAAACAACCTAGCCCATCTTTATTTTACGGAAAATGATATTGGGTTGGCCAATAAGTCCATTCTGGCTTTTTCCATAAGAGGTAGTAGGGCATGTATAATATCATATATGAAATGAATTGCCAGTCCAGGTTCGATGCATGATACTGGATGCTTGGGGCTAGTGCACTGAGACGACCCAGAGGGATGGTATGGGAAGGAGGAGGGAGGGGGGTTCAGGATGGGGAACACATGTATACCTGTGGTGGATTCATGCTGATGTATGGCAAAGCCAATACAATATTGTAAAGTAATCAGCCTCCAATTAAAATAAATAAATTTATTTTAAAAATATATACACAGAAAAAAAAGACATAATGGAAAGATTCAAATGAACTTTTTGATGAACCCAATAAAAAAAGTTGCTGCCATCATTTAAAGGAATGGAAAAGAAATTTTGGCAATACCAAAAAGCGGCTTAGGGCCTGAGGAAGGCCATGCTACGCCCAACCCTGCTTCCATAGTCTCATGACCACAACCGACCACCCACTACGACTTCTCTGGTGTGGAAATCATTCCCTTAGTAATTCTATACGTGCAAGAGCAGATTCAGACAATTCTCTAGCCCTCTTTTCAATCAGATCATTGGCCCTAAATATCTCCCAGGTAGAAAGCAGAAAACCGTCACCAGTGTGTGCTTCAGCACGTCGCGCACAGCTCTGGGTTGCCTCCTCCGGTCTGCTTCCTTGCCTGCCCTCTTCTCACAGGCTGAGTTCTCTGGAAATGCCATGGCAGAGTTTTGTAGAAATATATGGGTTAGGGATCAACACTTTAACGGGAAGGAGTGAAAACAGAAGTGAAGAAAGGGAGAAGGTGAACTTCAACACAGGTCCCACCCACCTGGGAGCCCTGAAGCCAGCACTGTCCATCAGAATGGCCAGCATCAGGCAGAAGCAGGCAGCTTCCGTGCCAGAGGCAGGGTCTGACAGCTCCTAAGCACAGAGACAGATTCTGACCATGCTGAGAGCTGGGGGCTACCTGATGACCGAAGCCCCCACGGTTCACATCAAGTCCTTTCCTGGGTGGGAATCCAGGGCGAGCGTCTCCATGGCTAACACACCTCCCCCACAGAAAGCCCTCCTTCCATTCACCAGGAAAAGGTTGAGACCAAAAATGATATCTCATTTCTCTTTTGTCATCGGATCCTGACTGACTTCACTATGACGTGAGGAAACTCCAAGGTAATCATCCCGAAAGCACCTCAGGTAGCCTGTAAATTGGTTGAACTGCTTCCAGTTTCTTCCCACACCCTCCTTCCATTCACCAGGAAAAGGTTGAGACCAAAAATGATATCTCATTTCTCTTTTGTCATCGGATCCTGACTGACTTCACTATGACGTGAGGAAACTCCAAGGTAATCATCCCGAAAGCACCTCAGGTAGCCTGTAAATTGGTTGAACTGCTTCCAGTTTCTTCCCACTCAAGTTCAGCGTGCAAACCACAATTAGGTACATTTTCATGAAACACGTCTATTGCATCACCTTCATGGTGAAAAACCTTTGTAACTTCTATTTGCCACATTTAAGGAGTTGGTGATGGACAGGGAAGCCTGGTGTGCTGCAGTCCATGAGGTCTCAAGGAGTCAGACACGACTGAGCAACTGAACTGAACTGAACTGATTCTATGATTGATTGAAGAGCAATGAATGGACTGTCAGATCACTCCTGTGACTGAAGTTATTTTCAGTAATTTCTATGAGAAAGAGATAAAGGAATAGACATTATTCAGCCAAGCCATTAAGTCACTGAGAAAAAGCAAGCAGTGCCTTAGGTTGGGTTTGGGTATATCAAATAACTTATCTCTGATAGTGAAGAAGCTGTCTCCAGAGCCTTTCAAGTACAGGACAACAAGAAACAATCAACAAGTCCTCTGGGACTTGGAAAGAGGACATATTCTTAGACTGCACTGTCAAATGATCAGCAACTGTTTACTGAAGTCCATTTGGTGATCATCAAAATCTTTAAATGGTGTACCGAAGACATACAGAGTGAGTCTTCTGTCTTAAACAATCTTCCAATCTAGGGTGGCAGGCAAAAGGGAGACATGAAACAACAATAACCATAAGATGGCATGGGATTAAGTTCTGTGGTGGAACTGGGTTTGACTACAGACCTCACCTCCTCACCACTGCAGGCTGAATCATCTCAGGCATCAGCTAATCCTTTTAACCTACATGTAGATAATGGTATTAATAGCATTTATCTCACAGGGTATTGGGAGGATTAAATGAGATAAAGTTAAGTAAACTCCAGTTCTGGAACACTGCAAGATCTCAATAAATATTTGAGATCATCAGCAGCATAGTTTCATATGCCAGTGGGTATTCAGACTGATGAACTGGCATAGCCAGGCAGAGCTTTCCAAGAGAGGTAGAAAGGAGTTGAGCCATAAAGACGAGGGCTGGGCTGGGATTGTTAGCTGGGTTGAGAACTGAGAGGGAAAAAAATAAATAAATAAGGGTTGAAGGAAGACCTTTATAAATTAGGGAAAACAGAATGAATTTGGATCAATATGACCAGCTGAGAATCCTATGTAGAAACAGCCTTTGACACGATTTCCCTGATGGTCCAGTGGTTAGGAATCTGCTTCCTAATGCAGAGACAGCGGTTCCATCCCTACTCTGGGAAGGTTCCACATGCCAAGGAGCATCTAAGCCGGGGGGCCACAACTTCTAAAGCCTGCATGCCGAGAGCCTGTGCTCAGCACCGAGAGAAGCCACCGCGATGAGAAGTCCTCCTACTGCGACTAGAGAGCAGGCTGGACCCTCTCGCTGCCGCAACTAGAGAAAGCCCACCACAGCGGCGAAGACCCGGCACAGCCAAAAATAAACAAAACAAAATTTTTAAAACTTCAGAAAGAAAGAAACAGTCTTTGACCACGGGCTTTTGAAGTGTAGGTGGTCATTCAGTCCACGGACCCCGAACAACAGCATATTGTGAAACATGAGGGTTCGGGAACATTACATGTTGGGTTGTTGGGCAAATCCCACCTTTTTCATAATAATCTTCTTTTCCTGAAAGGTTTTCTATATTATTATGGCTACTGGTTAAATTAAGCTTTAAGGAAAAATCACAGAATAATTAATTATAGGTTCTGCAGATTTTCAGTAATAAACATCACTAATGCTTCATTTTGGGGCCACTGGTAACTAATTTAAACCTTTTTCTCATTATATAGTCAATTTGCTTAACTTGAAGAGGCTGAATTTTTTTTCTTTTATTAGCTTTTGGCCTTTCTCCAACTCGTCTTAATCAAAATACTTATTATTGGTGTCTTGCTATTAAAGATAATATAGTTCTGTAGATTGCATGCTAAAAAAAAATAAGAAAGAAAAACATAATAGTTGCTATCACAGTTGGTTGCTACCACACAATTTCACTGCTTCTGCCAAGTGAAAACAGAAATATTTGCAACTCAACAGCATGGAGTCATTCCAGGACAAGGGTTAATGGCAATTAAGTGAAATATTCTTTGCCAACAGTGTTGTGCAAATTAAAGTCCTTTATTTTGAATGTTGAATGATCCTATCTACATTTTCCCTATTGCCACGGCCACTGGAGAGAGGCAAAGGAACTTTGTAAATGTTTTGTCTCGTTTTCCTTTATCAAATGTGCATTGAATCCCTACTATGTGGTAGAAAATTGTTCTAGGCTTTAAGGATGGATATAATCATGGTTAAGACAAAGTCTTTGTTCGCACTAAGCTTAAACTCAGGTAGGGAATCAGCCAGCCAGCATATAGGTACATATTGGGTGGTGGATCTATGAAAAGACAGAAAGAAAGTATTAATAGAAGGGAAGTAAGAGACAGTGGCAGGGGATGGGAACGATCCCATTGCATATAGTTCGATAAAGAAATAGTTACCCAATAACAGACACTTGATCAGGGACCTGACTGAATTGAGAGAATAGGCTATGCAGATACCAGGGGAAAAGACTGAGGACACACTCTCCAACACTCACATATGCTCATGTATGCTCATCAATGAAGAGCTTGGATAAAGAGATTTAGAAGGGCTTTTCACTCATCCAAATTCTCTAAACTTGCAGGACTACCAGAACTTAGGTTTCTCTCTTTGAAATGTTAATAAATGGGTGTCTGCTTAATTTTGACTCCAAGGAGAGACTGTAAATCTGAGAGGTGGCCGTCCTGTTATATATCATGCATACTGCCGAAATTAGCAGATCCAACTGCCCAGAAGGCTGAACAAAAGTGGGATTTATACTCCTCCCTCCCTGATCTTTGACACATGAATCAAATGATATATTTCCAAAGAAGAATGAGAAACTGACACGGTCTGTGCCAGCAAGGAGATAAGGTTGGGACCTGTGTGTATCGATGGTTACACTTGGATCTCTTGTGTCCCTCTGCCATATGGAGATTAATCTGGCTTGGGCCCTGCTGGTCGTTGGAATTACTAATCATCCTTACACAATACCAGCCAGTCACCACAGAAACGTGCTCCTGAATGGAGCTGAAGTCATCAAGCGCAACCCAGCTATCACCTGCTCCCATTCCCCCCTTTGTTAACCCACTTACTGAGAGGACAGATTTCCACAGCCCTTAGGAATCCTGGAAGCAGCTTGCACAGGATCACAGTACCAAATCCTGGCTCTACTCTTTCATTCAGCCCTACTGACTGCTACTTAAAGGCAGAAAGCCCCCTAAAACTCATTTCTAGATATTCAGTTCCCAGAGAATTTTAATTTCCTAACCAGTAGAAGCAGAAAAAAGAAGACTCATAAAGAAATAATGGAAATCGACTACTTGGTAGAGACAGAATATGGGGAAAACAATGAAAGATGCAGCAGAAGCCAGCAACTTTGTTAACCTTAAAATTAAACACAGTCACAAACCACTTACTGAGAGGACAGATTTCCACAGCCCTTAGGAATCCTGGAAGCAGCTTGCACAGGATCACAGTACCAAATCCAGGCTCTACTCTTTCATTCAGCCCTACTGACTGCTACTTAAAGGCAGAAAGCCCCCCAAAACTCATTTCTAGATATTCAGCTCCCAGAGAATTTTAATTTGCTAACCAGTAGAAGCAGAAAAAAGAAGACTCATAAAGAAATAATGGAAATCGACTACTTGGTAGAGACAGAATATGGGGAAAACAATGAAAGATGCAGCAGAAGCCAGCAGTGAATTACAGCACAGGACAAAAGTGTAAGCCACGTACGGCCGATTCACTGTTACACAGCAGCACGGCATGGTAAAGCAATTATACTCCAATCAAAAATACAATTTTATTGAAAGTGTATGCTGACTCTGCGCTGTGTCTGTATTTCCCATCTTTATGACCCTGAGTTCCATAATCTTTCTAAGCCTCTGTTTTCTTAGCTGTAAAATGGGTCTAACCCCTTAAGATGAGGCCTATCAAGTTATTCTGTGTGCCTGTGCAGACAGTGAGTATGAATGCCTAGGAAGATGAGTTTTATTTCACCACACATTCTAAGGGTAGACTTCTGCCATAATCATAATTTATTCTGTAATATTAAATATGGAAAAAAAAAACTGAGTCACTTAAGAGTTGGCATCTATTTTGATCCACATTGAATGTTTTATTAGTTAGCACACCAAATATTAAAAATGGGTTTTCATTAGTGAAATTAGTAGGGATGCCCCAATGGCTTTTCATTAATGAAACCCACCTTAAACACTAGTGATGTTTAAGATGTAAATTGGCTAACATACTATAAATGTTTAACACATTTTCACTACTCCATGGACAAGGAATAAGATTCTAGAACTCCTTCACTCTTCGAAGTTATTCCCTGGGCTTAATTCCTAAAGAATTATTCCTAAATAACTCTTGGTTCTGATTAATTAACCAGCTGAACTTGACCAGACAGTTAGCCAATTTCCACTCTAAAGGGTTGTCATATTAGATTTGGGAGAGCCTTTCATGCAAGTACCATTCAGATCTTCCCCAAACACTGAGGTCTTTTAGAACAGGTTATAACTACCTTTTCATACCTTCACACTTATAAATGTCTGCAGTGTTTCCACCATCTGTTTAAGATGCCACAAACATTTGTTATATATTTTTGTAATGTTTCCATGGTAAGTATTTATCCTTTCAGATTCTGGCACCTGCATGCATAAGCTTCAGTTATACAGAAATGTTATTTACATGAAACACTCCATTTCAGTGAAGTTCCCACATTTCAGATATTGCTTTTTGACTTATTGCAAAAATGCTGAATAAAATGATTCATGCTCTTGGGAGACAATTCCCCATGGGTCTCTCCCATTTATATACATATTGAATGCACAAGCACAATTGGCTAGCTTTGTTCCAGACTTTTTTTTTTTTTCCCTAGGACAGTTGAATAGCAAACAACTTTGAAAGACAAAGATAGTGTCTTCCTTTGGAGCAAAAATATGCAGGTTTATTTACTGTCTAGTATAATAAACATAATTGTTGGTTCAAATTTCAGGCAAGATTATTGTCCATTATAAAAGGTCAGAGTTTTCTAAATTTAGAATTCCTCTCTTATAAAGCAGTCATTGCATATGCAAAACTCACTGAACTCTCCAAGAGTTGCCCTGTGGGAATTGGAGCTCTGGGAACTAAAGGAAAATGATGATAAAGTGGCTCTGGCTATTGCTGTGAGAATAAATCACCTTTCTCTGTCAGCTAAGAATCTCTCATCCTTTGTCACCATCCAGCAAACTGTGTGTGGCATGCTACCTTGTTAGCTTGTATGTAGGGTAAAAATCTCAGACTGTTCACAGTTTTTGACAGACATCACATTCGAATCAATTTGATTTCAAGTAAACAATCATGGGGCTTCCCTGGTGGCTCAGAGGTTAAAGCGTCTGCCTCCAATGCGGGAAACCCGGGTTTGATCCCTGGGTCGGGAAGATCCCCTGGAGAAGGAAATGGCACCCCATTGCAGTATTCTTGCCTGGAGAATCCCATGGACAGAGGAGCTTGGTAGGCTACAGTCCACGGGTTCACAAAGAGTCAGACACGACTGAGTGATTTCACTTTCACTTTCAAACAATCATGATGAATGCCGCGGAGTCCAGAGATGAGCAGGAACACCATGGAGACCTCAAGAATTCTCAGCCAAGAAAAGGGAGAGAAGAGTCATCATTCTCCTTTGGACAGGGTCTTCCCCTGTGGCTCAGCTGGTAAAGAATCTGCCTGCAATGCGGGAGACCTGGGTTCAATCCCTGGGCTGGGAAGATCCCCTGGAGAAGGGAAAGGTTACCCACTTCAATATTCTGGCCTGGAGAATTCCATGGACTGTATAGTCCATAGGATAGAAAGAGTCAGACATGACTGAGCAACTTTCAGTTTGGACAGGGTCATGACTGAAAGCTGTCAAGTCTTGGCCTAAGAACTCATTGTAAAAGGAGCTAGAATACTAAAGACAGTCAATTCTTCTCAAGTGCTTTTGAACTGATTAGAAGCATCTGTTTAGAAGAAAATTAAAGTTCCAAATACAAATGATTATTTTTTAGTTATTAAAGAAATAATCCCTGAAAATATAATATGGGGCTGGCCAAAGAGTTTGTTTGGATCTTACAGAAAAACTCGAATGAACTCTGGTCAATACTTTCCCCTATTTTTAAAAAACAGTAACTCTTTCCATTTGACTTCTCTTTATGTGATAAGTAGTACACAGACCGTATAGAAATTATCAAAAACAGCGTAAAATTATGAGTAGTAAGAATGTACTTATTGGAGTTCCATTCCTAGAATGTCAGTGTGCCCCATGTTCCCACTTTCTAGTGAAACAACTATACTGTTGAAATTATTTTTAGAAACATTTAAAATTATTATAATAGAAGACAACTGGACTGTCAATTAGAAGAATAAAGAAATAAACATGTACTCACGAAAATGTACTACATTTTACTAAGAACAGCTAGAGTGTGTGACACTGGAGCCACGCCTTACTCCCTCTCCCCATTCAGCTCACAATGAGAGTGGCCCCACTCTGGATGGGCGTGGCCCAGAAGGTAAGGCTTCATCATTCTTTCCCTTAGAGTCAAGATGTCAGTGTTCCACCAGGAGAGGCAGCCCATCAGGTTGTCTCACCACCCTCCCACCAGCTGCAAGTTTCACAGGCTAAGTTCCCGGCAGGGGTGGCTCCTTCTCCCACCATCCACCATTCACAGGGCAGGAGGCTTACCACAGGTACAGAAAGCAAATACTGAAGTCCCAATGTTCTCCATCCCAGCTCATTTACGGGATATGAGCCACCCAAGAGAGAGAGACCAAGGAGATGAGAAGCCACTGGGTCTACCCAGTGGAACAGTGGTGTTCCACATTTCTCTAAGGCTCTAATTCCTTTTTCTTCATTCTTTTCTCTCTGTGTTCTTCAGATTGTGTAATCTCTATCAATCTACGTTTGCTGCTGCTAAGTCACTTCAGTCGTGTCCGGCTCTGTGCGACCTCGTAGACGGCAGCCCACCAGGCTCCCCCATCCCTGGGATTCTCCAGGCAAGAACACTGGAGTGGGTTGCCATTTCCTTCTCCAATACATGAAAGCAAAAAGTGAAAGTGAAGTCACTCAGTCATGTCCTGCCCTCAGTGACCCCATGGACTGCAGCCTTCCAGGCTCCTCCGTCCATGGGGTTTTCCAGCAAGAGTACTGGAGTGGGCTGCCATTGTAAGTTCTCTTAATTTTTTTCTTCTGGTTCAAATCTATCGTTTGCCCCTAGAGTAACTGTTTTCAGTTCATTACTGTATTATGCTTTCAGACTTCAGAATTTCCATTTAATTCTTTTTTTATATAATTTTTATTTCTTCAGCAATTTTCTTCAGTCAGAAACCGTCATCCTACCTTTTTTTATTATTTAAACATCATTTTCGTTAGACATATTTATTACAGCTGCTTTGAAGTCTTTGCTAAATACACCATCCAGGTCCTCTTAAATTCTGTTTCTATTGCTTGATTTTTCTCTATGTACGGGTAACAGTTTCTTATTTCTCTTCATGTCTAGCAACTATTGTTGAAAATTGGACATTTTAGGCAGCATGTTATAACATCCTTAGATGCTGATCCCCTCCCACATTGTGCGTTTTTCTTCATTTGCTTGCTTATTTGTTTAATAACTGACTGAATTTAATAACTGACTGAAACATTTTAGTGAAGTCTCTTTCCCTCACCTGCAGGGTGAAGCCTCTGATGTTGCTCTGCTTGATGACTAAGCCTTGGGCATTGATATAGCCACTCTGGGGGAATGGTTTTAGCAAGCCTCTCTTTTTTCCATGATATCACACTTAATCTGTCTGCTTCTGTTAATATGACAGCCAACCATTTGGTTGCACTAATTTCTGACCAGTGGTTCTGTTGTTTTCAGCAATGGTCTCAGGCATAAATTGCTCTTCATCTTATTCCAGCTAAATCCAGACACTTTCACATAAATGGTTTTTGAGACCTGTCTGAAACCAGGGTTTTGTTCTGAACCCAGCTTTTTCGCTGCTTTGCTTCCCTGATTCTCTCTTGATAATTGGTCTCTGTTTAAGGTTACTGCTCTCATGAAGCTCTGAGTTTCTTCACAGTTGCATGCTACTCAAATCTGCCTTCTTTTTTTTTTTGAGAGTACCCTTAAACTTGAACTTCCCCGTACTCTTTTTAGTAACTGTTTTCATAATATCAGGTGTGGCAGGGGAATTATTAAAACTTCTTTGTTTGGGGCTTCCCTCGTGGTTCAGTGGTTAAGACTTTGAGCTTCCACTGCAGAGGGCATAGGTTTGATCCCTACTCAGGGAAGTAAGATCCTACATGCTGCACAGGAAAAAAAAAAAAAAAAAAGTCTTTATTCTTATGAAAATCTTTTACTCACTCCTCAGATGTGAATTGGGACAGTAACCTGCTGCTGTTGAGACACCCTTTCTTTAAAAGAAGGGTACTAAGTGGTTAAAAATGTTCCATAAGCAAAACGTAAACCTACACAGTCCAAATCTCAATTAATCCCAAGTGGATAAAATGCAAAGATATCCATCCACAGTTAAAACATTGAAAGACAAAGAAAAGATACTGAAAGCAGCAAGAGAAAAGAGCTCATCATACACAAAGGGTAGGATTAGTAACTCACTTCTCATTGGAAGCCAAGGTAGCCAGAGGCAAAGACAGTGGGATGGCAATTTAAATGCTACAAAAAAAACCTGTCTCTCTTCCAATAATCTTATATCCAGCAAAACTATCTTTAAAAGTCAAAGTGAAATAGAAACATACAAAACTGAAATTCAAAAACTGACAGAAGATCTTGCTAGTAGATTACCTTATAAAAAATGCAGAAGGAAGACTTTTAGGCTGAAAGTAAGTACCTCTAGGCAGTAATCTGAATACACACATGAACAAAAACACCAGTACAGACAACAAGGTAACTGCAAAAGACATTTGGGAACATGACATGCACACCATTTTGCAATCTGCTTTGTTCACTTTAGAGTATTTCTAGAGAAAAATTACTGTGATAACATAAGAGGTTTAGAGAAACTATTTGTAGATAAAAAAATATATGAAGTGGTCCATTAGAGTAAGGGAAACCAGTAAAGCTCCTAAAAAGACATGAAACTAGTAAAACTTAGATGCCTGAATGCCATTCCCTAATATAGCATTTGTGCCCCTTATGAGCTTTTGCTATTAATGCTATTTTTTCCTCTTTTTTGGCTGTGCTGGGTCCTAGTTGCAGGGCAGAGGCTTCCCTGGTTGTACTGTGTGGGCTTCTCCGTGGCTTCTCTTGTCGCAGTGCACAGGCTCTGAGTTGCAGGCTCAGCAGCTGCAGCACGTGGGCTTAGCTGCCCCATGGCATGTGAGATTTTAGTTCCTGGACCAGAGGCTGAACATTATTAACATGTGTCTCATGTGAGGGTGTACAGCCTTGACTGTAATAGTCCTTTCAGCTCAAGGAATTATGACTACCTTTGGTCTCTTAGTTAAATTTTTGGAGAGAACAAACTGCAGTGGTTTAGTCAAACTTATCGATGGATTCCGCTCTAGGTCTACAAGTTGAAACAATCACCTGTTAAAAAGAAATTCATATAGCGCTGCCCTGTCAAAGGTGGCAAATATGGGCAGCTAAATCCAAAAAGAAAATAGATGTGTGCTGTCAAAAAATGCAGAAGTAGTAAAAATTAAAACCAGACCACTAAAATCGTATTTAGTAAGAGTTAATTTTTTCACAAAAGCAGTTTATGAACTGGGAGTCTTCAAATCCAAAACTGATAGGCAGCTCAGAGGCGTGACATGATGTTATTGCTGTTCAGTCACTAAGTCATGTTTGGCTCTTTGCACCCCCATGAGCTGCAGCCCAATTAAATTCTGTTTCTATTGCTTGATTTTTCTCTATGTACGGGTAACAGTTTCTTATTTCTCTTCATGTCTAGCAACTATTGTTGAAAATTGGACATTTTAGGCAGCATGTTATAACATCCTTAGATGCTGATCCCCTCCCACATTGTGCGTTTTTCTTCATTTGCTTGCTTATTTGTTTAATAACTGACTGAATTTAATAACTGACTGAAACATTTTAGTGAAGTCTCTTTCCCTCACCTGCAGGGTGAAGCCTCTGATGTTGCTCTGCTTGATGACTAAGCCTTGGGCATTGATATAGCCACTCTGGGGGAATGGTTTTAGCAAGCCTCTCTTTTTTCCATGATATCACACTTAATCTGTCTGCTTCTGTTAATATGACAGCCAACCATTTGGTTGCACTAATTTCTGACCAGTGGTTCTGTTGTTTTCAGCAATGGTCTCAGGCATAAATTGCTCTTCATCTTATTCCAGCTAAATCCAGACACTTTCACATAAATGGTTTTTGAGACCTGTCTGAAACCAGGGTTTTGTTCTGAACCCAGCTTTTTCGCTGCTTTGCTTCCCTGATTCTCTCTTGATAATTGGTCTCTGTTTAAGGTTACTGCTCTCATGAAGCTCTGAGTTTCTTCACAGTTGCATGCTACTCAAATCTGCCTTCTTTTTTTTTTTGAGAGTACCCTTAAACTTGAACTTCCCCGTACTCTTTTTAGTAACTGTTTTCATAATATCAGGTGTGGCAGGGGAATTATTAAAACTTCTTTGTTTGGGGCTTCCCTCGTGGTTCAGTGGTTAAGACTTTGAGCTTCCACTGCAGAGGGCATAGGTTTGATCCCTACTCAGGGAAGTAAGATCCTACATGCTGCACAGGAAAAAAAAAAAAAAAATCTTTATTCTTATGAAAATCTTTTACTCACTCCTCGGATGTGAATTGGGACAGTAACCTGCTGTTGTTGAGACACCCTTTCTTTAAAAGAAGGGTACTAAGTGGTTAAAAATGTTCCATAAGCAAAACGTAAACCTACACAGTCCAAATCTCAATTAATCCCAAGTGGATAAAATGCAAAGATATCCATCCACAGTTAAAACATTGAAAGACAAAGAAAAGATACTGAAAGCAGCAAGAGAAAAGAGCTCATCATACACAAAGGGTAGGATTAGTAACTCACTTCTCATTGGAAGCCAAGGTAGCCAGAGGCAAAGACAGTGGGATGGCAATTTAAATGCTACAAAAAAAACCTGTCTCTCTTCCAATAATCTTATATCCAGCAAAACTATCTTTAAAAGTCAAAGTGAAATAGAAACATACAAAACTGAAATTCAAAAACTGACAGAAGATCTTGCTAGTAGATTACCTTATAAAAAATGCAGAAGGAAGACTTTTAGGCTGAAAGTAAGTACCTCTAGGCAGTAATCTGAATACACACATGAACAAAAACACCAGTACAGACAACAAGGTAACTGCAAAAGACATTTGGGAACATGACATGCACACCATTTTGCAATCTGCTTTGTTCACTTTAGAGTATTTCTAGAGAAAAATTACTGTGATAACATAAGAGGTTTAGAGAAACTATTTGTAGATAAAAAAATATATGAAGTGGTCCATTAGAGTAAGGGAAACCAGTAAAGCTCCTAAAAAGACATGAAACTAGTAAAACTTAGATGCCTGAATGCCATTCCCTAATATAGCATTTGTGCCCCTTATGAGCTTTTGCTATTAATGCTATTTTTTCCTCTTTTTTGGCTGTGCTGGGTCCTAGTTGCAGGGCAGAGGCTTCCCTGGTTGTACTGCGTGGGCTTCTCCGTGGCTTCTCTTGTCGCAGTGCACAGGCTCTGAGTTGCAGGCTCAGCAGCTGCAGCACGTGGGCTTAGCTGCCCCATGGCATGTGAGATTTTAGTTCCTGGACCAGAGGCTGAACATTATTAACATGTGTCTCATGTGAGGGTGTACAGCCTTGACTGTAATAGTCCTTTCAGCTCAAGGAATTATGACTACCTTTGGTCTCTTAGTTAAATTTTTGGAGAGAACAAACTGCAGTGGTTTAGTCAAACTTATCGATGGATTCCGCTCTAGGTCTACAAGTTGAAACAATCACCTGTTAAAAAGAAATTCATATAGCGCTGCCCTGTCAAAGGTGGCAAATATGGGCAGCTAAATCCAAAAAGAAAATAGATGTGTGCTGTCAAAAAATGCAGAAGTAGTAAAAATTAAAACCAGACCACTAAAATCGTATTTAGTAAGAGTTAATTTTTTCACAAAAGCAGTTTATGAACTGGGAGTCTTCAAATCCAAAACTGATAGGCAGCTCAGAGGCGTGACATGATGTTATTGCTGTTCAGTCACTAAGTCATGTTTGGCTCTTTGCACCCCCATGAGCTGCAGCCCACCAGGCTTCCCTGCCCTTCACTATCTCTTGAAGTTTGCTCAAACTCATGTCCATTGAGTCACTGATGCCATCCAACCGTCTCATCCTATGTCACCCACTTCTCCTCCTATATTCAATCTTTCCCGGCATCAGGGTCTTTACCAATAAGTCGGCTCTTTGCATCAAGTAGCCAAAGAATTGGTGCTTCAACTTCAGCATCAGTCCTTCTAACGAATATTCAGGGCTGATTTCCTTTAGGATGGACTGGTTTGATCTCCTTGCTGTCCAAGGGCCTCATAAGAGTCTTCTCCAGCACCACAATTTGAAGCATCAATTCTTCTGCACTCAGCCTTCATTATGATCCAACTCTCACATCCATGTATGACATGATGGGATGATTTATAAAGTAAAAATGAGGAAGTTAATCTTTACAATGACTGGTTATTACAATGGAGGTTTCCAGCTGGCAGGGATTGGTTAAAAGTTATTCCTATACCACTTTGGGAAGATGACTTAAGTTTCTTTTATGATTATCAGAGACACTTACCAGAGATAACCTAAATTTTGCTTATGCTTATGAAATAAGCTAGATTTAGTTTTGCTTATGTGGCTTACATTGTTTGGCATGCTTGGGGATTTTTAAGCCTGGTCTTTAATAATCTCATTTTCTGTTACACTGCTCTTTAGTTAGTTACTGCCTCTCTTATCTACAATACTTATCTACAAAATCTGTCTTTGTGGCTTCTTCTATTCAACATAGAATAGTCTATTTCTCTGGGGTTACATGAATAACTGGTACCCAAAGCCATTCTGAATTTTTGAGCATTTTGCACACCCACTGGCATGACACGGGACAGTTTTAATGCACACGACAGGGCCAGAAATAGGTCATCCTGTGCTTCAGCACCCACTCACTCCCCTAGCCACCCCCCACACTACCAGCACACCTGACACTTTCTTTGTATCTTGGAATTTCATATTCTCTTTGGTTTATTTTCAAAGAACCAGGCTCCAGCCCAGGCATATGACTTGAGGATTCTCCCAATTACATTTTGAAAGAGATCCCCACTTACTTCTTTTCCACATGAAAACGCTTATGCATATCTGACATTAATTAAAGGACTAATTTAATAACAATTCTAAGAAAAATAAGCCAACCTCTAAATAGTCAATCTCCTTCTCTCTTCTCAGCATATTGCAAATAATGTCAATTCTATAAATAACATGTAAGCTATAGTGTGAGCAATTTGAGTGCTTAATTGGATGAATATATCTGAAGCCGAATGACAGAACTTATGTTATCAAGTTGCTACTGTATATCTTCAATGCAGAATTTCCAACAGATACACTCACTGGGGGCTGGGGTAGGGGAGACAGGCACAGAGTTGAGGAAGGATTAAAGGAGAAAGTGAAAGTAGATTTTACCAGTAAGTCCAAGTTGCTGCATTGACAAGCCCTTCAAAGCAAATCTGTTCTTGATTTTCCATCATCTCTGACCTAAAACACTGGCACTCTGACTGACTCAATAGTAGTCCAGAAACACCTGTACTACAAACCAAAGGGATTCACAATAAATCTCTTAAAAAATTCTATAGAATAATTTAACTTCTAGCTTGATTATATTTAGCTCAGAATCTTACTAGAGCCTCAGACTTTTCTCGTTTGGTTCAACCACAATTAGACTATCAGTTCTTCATCAAAAAAAGACTGGTCCATATTTTCCTTCTGAATCCTATTACAATCCTTAATATATCACTAGCTAGATGCATAGTAGACATTTCAAAATGCTTATTCCGTTGACTCAAGTCGAACATATGGTCCTTTAAGATCTAAAATAGCCATTCCAGCTTTCCATGAAGGTTAACTTCCATTTTCCTTAGCAAATGGAGGAAAAAAAAGAAAGTTACATATATGATAAGTTAGCATGCAAACAGAACAGCAGATAATAAAATGCCTGAGGATTTGTCCCTTAGATACCAAGAAAGACATTTAGAATTCCAGGGGTGATCTACCTGCTCAAACCACACAGCTCATGACAATCTTGGGCCCTCCTCCACTCTTATCTTTCCAACTGCTGAACAATTTTTTTAAAAAAGTCAATACCTTCATCTTGTTCTATAGTCATGCTCCACCAGTCTGCCAAACTCCTTTTATATTGCTGATTCAGTCTCTCAAAGGGGACAATTTTTCAGCAGATTTTCAGGACCTTGTGAGTGTGTTCACTCATTTGTCTCACTTTTCCTTTTTCCATCAAACCAAGCCATACTCAGAATTCTCCCATCACACTCTGCTTACTCCTTCATATTCAAAGCAGAATGATTATCAATGCTTCTTTTTGTACCTAAATAAGGCAAATAAAGATGACACATTTCCTAGCATGGCTTCTCAGGGGTAATGAGAGGATGAGAAAATCGGGAAAGTCACTGCTTTAAAAGTTTCTTTCACTGTAGGATGAAGGGTCTATCCAGGATCAGATAACAGGGTCTTTCCATGATCAGTCATGGAAACATCAGTCCCACATCAACCAAATGCTAAGAGACAAGTACAAAAGACTTTGCATCAATGAGAAAATGCATTCCTCTTCAAATGGAATACAGAGAGGATAAAAATGACAAACCTATGAGATAGGAACCTGGCAAGTTATATCTAACCCAAGGTTCAGTCAGTTCAGTTCAGTTGCTCAGTTGTGTACGACTCTTTGTGATCCCATGGACGGCAGCACGCCAGGCCTCCCTGTCCATCATTAACTCCCAGAGCTTACTCAAACTCATGTCCATCGAGTCAGTGATGCCATCCAACCATCTGACTCTCTGTCATCCCCTCCTCCTCCTGTCTTCAATCTTTCCCAGCATTGGTCTTTTAAATTGAGTCAGTTCTTCCCATCAGGTGGCCAAAGTATTGGAGTTTCAGGTCCAGCATCAGTGCTTCTAATGAATATTCAGGACTGATTTCCTCAAGAATAGACTGGTTGGGTCACCTTGCAGTCCAAGGGACTCTCAAGAATCTTCTCCAACACCACAATTCAAAAGCATCAATTCTTCAGTGCTCAGCTTTCTTTATAGTCCTACTCTCACATCCATACATGACTACTGGAAAAACAACAGCTTTCACTAGCTAGACCTTTGTCAGAAAAGTAATGTCTCTGCTTATTAATATGCTGTCTAGGTTGGTCATAGCTCCTCTTCGAAGGAGCAAGTGTTTTTTAATTTCATGGCTGCAGTCACCATCTGCAGTGATTTCGGAGCACAAAAAAAATAAAGTCTCTCACTGTTTCCATTGTTTCCCCATCTATTTCCCATGAAGTGATGGGACCAGATGCCATTATCTTAGTTTTCTGAACGTTGAGTTTTAAGCCAACTTTTTCACTCTCCTCTTTCATTTTCATCAAGAGACTTTTTAGTCCTTCTAAAGGGTGGTGTCACAAGGGTGACAAGGGTGGTGTCATCTGCATATCATTGATATTTCTCCTGGCAGTCTTGATTCCAGCTTGTGCTTCATCCAGTCCAGCATTTTTCATGATGTACTCTGCATGTAAGTTAAATAAGCAGGATGACAATATACAGCCTTGATGTACTCCTTTTCTGATTTGGAACCAGTCTGTTGGTCCATGTCCAGTTCTAACTGCTGTTTCTTGACCTGCATTCAGATTTCTCAGGAGGCAGGTCAGGTGGTCTGGTATTCCCATCTCTTTCAGAATTTCCAGAGTATATTGTAATCCACACAGTCAAAGGCTTTGGCGTAGTCAATAAAGCAAAGGTAGGTGTTTTTCTGATACTCTCTTATTTTTTGGATCACCCAATGGATGTTGGCAATTTGATCTCTGGTTCCTCTGCCTTTTCTAAATCCAGCTTGAACATCTGGAAGTTCATGATCCATGTACTATTGAAGCCTGGTTTGGAGAACTTTGAGTATTACTTTGCTAGAGTGTGAGATGAGTGCAATTGTACTGTAGTTTGAGCATTCTTTGGCATTGCCTTTCTTTGGGATTTGGATGAAAAGTGACCTTTTCCAGTCCTGTGGCCACTGCTGAGTTTTCCCAATTTGCTGGAATATTGAGTGCAGCACTTTCACAGCATCATCTTTCAGGATTTGAAACAGCTCCACTGGAATTCCATCACCTCCATTAGTTTTATTCATAGTGATGCTTCCTAAGGCCCATTTGACCTCACATTCCAGGATGTCTGGCTCTAGGTGAGTGATCACACCATTGTGGTTATCTGAGTCATGAAGATCCTTTTTGTATAGTTCTGTGTATTCTTGCTACCTCTTCTTAATATCTTCTGCTTCTTTTAGATCCATACCTTTTCTGTCCTTTATTGTGCCCACCGTTACATGAAATGTTCCTTTGTATCTCTAACTTTCTTGAAGAGATCTCGTCTTTCCTATTCTATTGTTTTCATCTATTTCTTTGCATTGATCGCTGAGGAAGGCTTTCTTATCTCTCCTTGCTGTTCTTTGGAACTCTGCATTCAAATGGATGTATCTTTCCTTTCCTCCTTTGCCTTTTGTGTCTTTTCTCTTCTCAGCTATTTGCAAGGCCTCCTCAGACAACCATTTTGCCTTTTTGCATTTCTTTTTCATGGGGATGGTCTTGATCGCTGCCTCTTATAGATTGTAACAAATATCTGTCCATAGTTCTTCAGACACTCTATCAGATCTAATCCCTTGAATCTATTTGTCACTTCTACTGTATAATCGTAAGGGATTTGATTTAGGTCATACCTGCATGGTATAGTGGTTTTCCTTACTTTCTTCAATTTAAGTGTGAATTTGGCAATAAGGTGTTCATGATCTGAGCCACAG
Organism: Cephalophus harveyi; assembly: GCA_006410635.1. Taxonomy (NCBI): domain Eukaryota; kingdom Metazoa; phylum Chordata; class Mammalia; order Artiodactyla; family Bovidae; genus Cephalophus; species Cephalophus harveyi. The sequence continues at coordinate 236,265 of SJYT01000262.1, forward strand.
TCAGCTCCCAGTCTTCTTTTTGCTGACTGTATAGAGCTTCTCCAAATTTGGCTGCAAAGAATATAATCAATCTGATTTCTATATTGACCATATGGTGATGTCCATGTGTAGAGTCTTCTCTTGTGTTGTTGGAAGAGGGTGTTTGCTATGACCAATGTTACTCTTGGCAAAACTCTTAGCCTTTGCCCTGATTCATTTTGTAGTCTAAGGCCAAATTTGCCTGTTACTCCAGGGATCTCTTGACTTCCTACTTTTGCTTTCCAGTCCCCTATAATGAAAAGGACATCTTTTCGGGGTGTTAGTTCTAGAAGGTCTTATAGGTCTTCATAGATCCATTCAACTTTAGCTTGCTCAGCATTACTAGTTGGGGCATAGACTTGGATTACCATGATATTGAATCGTTTGCCTTGGAAATGAACAGAGATCATTCTGTTGTTTTTGAGATTGCATCCAAGTACTGAATTTCAGACTCTTCTGTTGACTATGATGGCTACTCCATTTCTTCTAAGGGATTCTTGCCCACAGTAGTAGATATAATGGTCATCAGAATTAAATTCACCCATTCCGGTCCATTTTAGTTCACTGATTCCTAAAATGTCAATGTTCACTCTTGCCATCTCCTGTTTGACCACTTCCAACTTGCCTTGATTCATGGACCTAACATTCCAGGTTGCTCTGCAATATTGCTCTTTACAGCATCAGACTTTACTTCCATCACCAGTCATCCACAACTGGGTGTTGTTTTTGCTTTGGCTCTGTCTCTTCATTCTTTCTGGAGTTATTTCTCCTCTGACCTCCAGTAGCATACTGGGCACCTACGGACCGGGGCGGGAGCGGGGGTTCATCTTTTAGTATCCTATCATTTTGCCTTTTCATGTTGTTCATGGGATTCTCAAGTCAAGAATACTGAAGTGGTTTGCCATTTCCTTTTCCAGTGGACCACATTTTGTCAGAACTCTCCACCATGACCCGTCCGTCTTGAGTGGCCCTACATGGCATGGCTCATAGTTTCATGAGTTAGAGAAGGCTGTGGTCCATGTGATCAGTTTGGTTAGTTTTCTGTGATTGTGGTTTTCATTCTGTCTGCCCTCTGATGGAGAAGGATAAGAGGCTTATGGCAGCTTCCTGTTGAGTGAGACTGACTGAGAGTTAGACCTGTAGGTTAGGGACTTCTGAAAACGTTTCAGTTCCCACACGGTCTTTGAAAAGGTAAACCTCACTAATCATAGGAGTTTGAGTAGTTCTGAAAAGATGAGATTTTTAAAAAATGAGAATTGCTCCTTTCTTACCTCTCTGAAGTATCACGGAATTCTTATACCATATAACATCATTCTGTCCAGGCTTGATGTCATGGTCCAGTGAGGCATTAATTACAATCAACTCTCAAGCTTCAATTAGTGGATCATGGGGTGCATTCATCAGAGGAACTCCATATCTTTACAGAACATTAAAAGTTGTGGAAGTGTAAGCATGCATCACGATGACACATTACCCAGGGAGCCCAGTTAGTCATTCTGTCACAGACCACCATCCCAAGTAAAGGAAAATGGAGTGAAAAGTTTGGAAGCAGACAAATGGTTTATGGCAGAATTACAAACACCAAATGGAATGGAGGCTACAAAACCAGATTTGCACAAATTTCAACTGAAGAGAAAAAGGAAAAGAGAGAAAGGAGGTTTCTCTCTTGGTGATAAATGACTTGATTTGCTTCTCACCATGCTGGCATTTGTCTCTTTGTTATTAGTTTCCTCTCACAAACTCGATAAAGAGAAAGAGTAGAGTTTTTACTTAAAATATTCCACAAAGTGAATTTATAACCCATTCTTGAAGTAGGATGTTTAATAAATGAAGAGAATAATTACCCTAAGTGACAATAATCATTTTAGCAGAAGATCATCAGGGTGGGATTTTGAATCCATGTTGAGTCTCCAACATAGCATAGCTGTTCAACCCGTGTTCTGGCCCATGATCTCACTCACTAAATTTGACTCTTATCTCAGTCATCATTGGAATGTCATGTGGGGGAAGCAGGACCATAACAAATTTCATGAACTAAACTGATTTACTTCTCAGCCTTAGGGTAAAACAAAAACAGGTTACTCATGATTGATGGCATAGCTAAATATGTCCAGAGGAGTGCTTTATTAGAATTCCATTTGCAATAGCATCGGACAGCTCTGTGCCTCTCTGCGCTCTCCCGCAGGTCTAGATCAGCTCTGTTCCCCAGATGCTCCAGACTCACGTGTGGAGCTCTGTCCCCGCCTAGCAGCCTCCTCGGACATTGTACCCAGACTTTGCATTTATCTCTCTTAATTTTTACTTCTCACCTTCCCTGAAATGACTTGCCTGGGACTAAATCTTCGTCCCTCATGAACTTTGAATTGTGCCATTAATAGCATGCTTTCCGACCTGCTCTTTCCCACGGCCACCTCCAGGAATGCCCGAACACCATGGTTGCTCTTCCTGTGGTAGGTCCCTCTGAGAACCACCCTCCTTAGCCTTTCTAGATGTATTCTATCTGGTGCTCAGAAATTGAAGAAGTCAGATAAATGTGATTATTTAATAAGTACTTGTTGAGAGAATGAGTGAAAGAATGAATACTGAATGAGTGAGTGAATATTGAGAGCCATGGGCGTGAGATCAGGAGACCTGGATTCAAGCCCTGACTTAACCACACTTTGACCATATGATCTTGGACTATGTTTAATTCTTTGAGCTTCAGTGACTTAGTTCAAGCTGCTATGTCAAAATACTAAAGACCTAGAATTTTGAAAAGAAACATAATTTCTCATAATTCTTTATAAGGCCTCATAATTCTGGAGGCGAAGGTGTCTAAGATCAGGAAACCAGCAAATATAGTTCTTGGTGAGGGCTCTCTTCCCAACATGCAGACAGTTGCCTTCTCACTGAATCCTCACTTACTGGAGGGGGGAAGCCCTGTGTCTCTTCCTCTTTTTATAAGGGCCTCATTCCATGATGTGGGCTCCATCCTCAGGACCCCATATAAACCTAATCATCTCCCAAAGGACCTACCTCCTAATACCATCTCACTGAATGTTAGGGCTTCACAATAACATTTCGAAGGGACATAATCATTCAGTCCATTTTGCTCAGGTTTTTTTTATTGTTTTGTTTTCTCTTGTTTTACCAGTAAAATAAGGATAAGTATACCTTCCACCTATTTCACAGTTTTTCCGAATTTTAGGATGGATTTTTCAGACTGTAAAGTTCAACCAAAATATTTTACTGTTTATGATCAGAGAACCTTACATGTGGACTCTGTTCAGTTAAAGTGAAAATACTTCCAGACAGAGGGAAAAATCTGGCAAACAGAACCTGGAACTATGTGCTGTTTTATTTGATATACTGTTCTCTCTGTTTAAAGGGAATCAGTCCTGAATGGTCATTGGAAGGACTGATGCTGAAGCTGAAACTCCAATACTTTGGCCACCTGATACGAAGAGCTGACTCATCTAAAAAGACCCTGATGCTGAGAAAGATTGAAGGCAGGAGGAGAAGGGGATGGCAGAGGATGAGATGGTTGGATGGCATCACCAACTCGATGGACATGAGTTTGAGTAAACTTTGGGAGTTGGTGATGGACAGGGAGGCCTGGTGTGCTGCAGTCCATGGGGTCACAAAGAGTCAGACACTGAGTGCCTGAACTGAACTGAACTCTCTCTATTTGAAATTTTCGTTTGTTCTCCACCCTCCAAACCTTCAACATTCACACCTAGGAAACTGACTTATCTTTTAATATTCAGCTCAGACATCATCTTCAACAATTGTGTGTCAAAGCAGCATATGGCAATTGGGGGGAATAATGGTAAGAGAGAGAGCACTAAAATGTGATTCTCAATCCCAGATGTACCTACTAGAGAAGACTCGAGAGCCCCCTTGGACTGCAAGAAGATCAAACCAGGCAATCCTAAGGGAATTCAACCCTAAACATACACTGGAAAGACTAATGCTAAAGCTGAATCTCCAAGCCACATGATGCAAAGACTGATAGATTGACTGATTGGAAGAGAGCCTGATGCTGGGAAAGATTGAAGGCAAAAGGAGAAGTGGGCACAGGATGAGATGGTTAGACAGCATCACCAACTCAACAGACATGAATTTGAGCAAACTCTGGGAGATAGTGAAGGACACGGAAGCCTGGTGTGCTACAATCCATGGACTCAGTCCATGCAGAGAGTCAGACAGGACTTAGTGACTGAACAACAGCAACAAATACCCAAGGTACTGAATCAAGTCAATCTGAAGGGAGGGAAATAAAGGCAAATTATTTCTTCCTATTATTACTAATTCAGGGCTGCTAGAAAAAATGACTTGAAAATTCTTAAGTTCATTTTGGACCCCTTCCTTCCACCTCCCTTTCTGCATCTCTATCCTTCCTCTCATAAAGTATCTCATGTTCTCCAACAACTATAAACTCTGTCTCAAAAGTAATCCTTGTACTCAAATGACTTATTGAATCTTCCTCAAATCAACCTCCCTCCCTCTGTGCGACTGAACTCAATTGTTTCACCAAAAGCAATAAGGTTGAAACAACCCTCCCAGATGTGTTTGCATTTGCAGAATAACTTTTATTGCTTTTCTCTAATTATGAAAGTAATTCACACTTATTGTAGAAAACATATGAAATATAAAACAGTATGAAGATAAAAACAAAAATTCTCAAAGCCTGTAGGATATTTGCATTTCCAAGAGGGAATGTTTGTTGACAGATGTATGCAGACAGGGTAGATATATGAAGGCTTGACAGTATTACCAGGGGGTAGTCATAGGGACTTTGAGGAAATCAAAGTGAGACAGAACCTGATCTTGTCCTCAAACAACCCATGGTATTGTACACAAATTATTCTAGTACTAATGAATTAAAGGTCCACAAATGCTCTTCATTTCAAATGGAGAGTATAACCCAAGCTTTGTGAAATTCTATTTTAAAGCTGCAGAAATAAAGGTTCATCTTTGAAGCTGAGCTCATTACAGGAAACTTCAAACCTGAGTGCCAAATTCTCTCTACAGGATCTACCATCCTTGGAAAGCATGAACCAGGCAGAGAGAGAAGGGATTATTACAAACTATATTTTTCTAAGACAAATAACTTATTTTCTTCATATATACGCTTTCTCTCTTTATAGAACTTTCATAAGAAAATGAAATCATCTCATATGAACTCTAAATGCCCCTCCTTCCACTTCTCCTATTTTGTTGTTGTTTGTTTCTTATTTTTCATTTATATACAGTAAATTTTACTCTTTATGGTAGTCAGTTCTATGAGTTTTGACAAATGCATAGAGTTGTATTAGCACCAAAGCAATCAAGATGGAAAACCATTCTATCACTATCTCTCCACAATTCCCTTGTGTTAACCTTTTCAGTCACATCTCCTCTCAGTAATCTTTGCTAACCACTGGGCTGTTCTCCTTCCCGATAATTCTGTCTTTTTTTTTTTTTTTTCCCCTAAAATGTCATATGAATGAATCTGATTTCTTTTACTTGCCATAATGCTTTTGAGATTCATGGATGGTACTGAACGTGTATGTAGTTGGGCTTGTCACTCACAGATTCCTTCAGTCAACTCAGCAGAAACCAAAAGAGAGATAAGATTATCCAGGTTGCACTACAGATGAGCCTCTCCTTGAACAGAGTGAATCTCCATGACATACATGGGAGATCTATGAGGTTCTTAAGAATTTTATACCAACAGAAACACTACCAACTTGGATCAAAAGGGAGAAAGGGGAAAATAAAGAAGGCTGTTAAGTCTCCTGCTGGAATTCCTACACGCAGAAAACAGGCTGCTAAAACCACTCAGCTGAAAAATACTACCATTCACATAAAAGGCAGGATGACTGTAAGGGTGGGATTTGGAACCAAGAGATCAGAGCCTTAAACCAGAGAGGATTATTCCTAGGCCTAATGGAGTTTGCCTAGATGGACTTCAAAATTGCTTGGGACTGATAGCTCCCTCTTTCCTTCCATTTCTGTCCTGTCAAAGAGATTGTTTAAAACAATCTTTTGTCTGTGCCATCATAGTATTTTAAAAGCAGGTAACTTATTTTATACTTTTGCAAGTCCACAGATAAAGAGAAATTTCCTCCAGTATGAATCATACCTGGAGTTTCATCCTTTTATCAATTTAAATGATGAGATTTTCTTTCTGGCTTACTTCACTCTGTATAATAAGCTCCAGGATGGGATGGGGAGGGAGGTGGGAGGGGAGTTCAGGATGGGGAACACGTGTACACCCGTGGCGGATTCATGTTGATGTACGGCAAAACCAATACAATATTGTAAAATAATTAGCCTCCAATTGAAATAAATATATATTAAAATAATAATAAAAGATAAAAACAAAAAAATAATGATGAAATTTGGGACTTTGAGATGATAAGACTTAGAAGAAGGTATGGAATTTGAGATGACACAATTATGAGTTGAAACTTTCAGTAAACTTGGGATAGAATAAATGTATCTGACATATGGGGTGAATGTGAATCTTTGGGTACCAGAGNAAATGATGAAATTTGGGGCTTTGAGATGATAAGACTTAGAAGAAGGTATGGAATTTGAGATGACACAATTATGAGTTGAAACTTTCAGTAAACTTGGGATAGAATAAATGTATCTGACATATGGGGTGAATGTGAATCTTTGGGTACCAGAGAGGAGACTATGGTTGGCAGAATAATGGCCTTCCAAGATCTCCATGTCCCAAATTTCAGAACCTGTGAGTATGTCACTTTGCATGGTAAAAACAAAACAAAACACCTCTTCAGATGTGATAAGTTAAAGATCTTAAGATGGGGAGATTATCCAATTTAATCAGAAGAGTTCCTATAAGAGGGAGGCCACAAAGTCAAAGTCAGAAGAAAAGGATGTGACATTACAAGTGGAGGTCAGAGTGATACAGAAGTGAGCCAAAGAATGCAGCACCTTCTAAAAGCTGGAGCGCAGAAGGAACATACTTCCCCTCCCAGATCCTCCAGAAAGAATGCAGCTCCACCAACCATATTTAGAAAGGCTTTTTCAAATCTTTGGAGAAGGAAATGGCAACCTACTCCAGTATTCTTGCCTGGAAAAATCTCATGGATGGAGGAGCCTGGGGTCACAAAGAGTTGGACATGACTGAGTGACTTCACATGTTGTTGTTGCTGTTTTCAAATCTTCCTAAATGATAAAGATTTCTGCTTACGCTTTCTTTTGATAACATGTTTTTGTTTATTTTTACATTATGTAACTGTGTCATTGGGAATTTATCACAATGTATAAAGTGAGGAAATGGATCTCTTTCAAGTGACTAATTGTTTCGGCACCCGACATTTTCAAAGTTGATGTGTGATGCTACATTATTATATTATAAAAATTTCCAATGCATTTTGTGTATTTCAAGAATTTTAGTTCTGTACCCTTCACTTTTTATTGCTCATGAACCCAAGCATGCCATTTAATTGAACAGGCTTTAAAATACTTTTTAATTTTCTATAGGGCTAGCACTGCCTGGCCTATTCTGTTCTCTGCTGAGTTATAAGTAGCAGCAATTTATTTCTCACAGTTCTGGAGGCTGGAAATTCTAAAACCAAGGCATCATCAGATCCAGTATTTGGTGAGAACCCACTTCCTGGTTCATAGATGGCTCTTTTCTTGCTGTGCTCACAGGGGGAGCTTTCTGGGGTCTCTTCCTATACAGATACTTATCTTATTCATGAGTGCTTCACCCTTATGATCTAATCATCACCCAAAGATTCCACTTTCTAACACCATCACATTAGAGATTAGGATTTTAACATGTGAAATTTGAGGGAACAGAAGCATTTAGTCTATAGCACCCCTGTATGGATCTTCTTTTCCAGAGTTAGTATAGCTATAGTATCTATAGTATAGAATAGTATAGCTCTATTTAGATATTTTTTTTGTTCTGTTTTCACTTTATAAATAACTTGTTTATATCCATAAAAATCTTGATGATATTTTAATGGTATTATATTACCATTTCCCATTACCTTTCATATAATTGACTTTATTGTGATGTTTATTCTTCTACCCTGAAAACATGTTCACTAATTTCATCCCTCATTGTAAACCAGCTTAAACTGATTTAATCCATCTCTGAATGTTCAGACAATACAACTATCTGTAAGAATGGCTGACTCTGTTATAAAGAAAAAAAAAAAAAAAATCTTCCCCTTTGGCATATTCTAGAAGCCTCACCAAATTATAGAAAAATCATTTTTTCCTTCTACTATCTTTGTCTCTAGGGGGAAAAAAATGCCTTCATTATATATTACTGAGTTAGTACCAAAATATTTCTGCTTTCAAAAAGAAGTGCTGATCCATCAGGGGTTCCAAGTTGGTAAAACGTATTAGATGAGAGAGCTCACTGAGGTTCTTTTAATTCACATGTCTGTAAGTGCAACCAAACTTGTTCTCTCTCAACAGTGGGCAGACCTCTTTTCCCTTAGAGCACTTTAACAATACCCTCTCAGCCCCTTCCTTTTCTGCTTTCTCTCCAAGGACATCAAAGCATGTCTTTTCAGACACTGAATATGCACCATAATTGCATATAATGATAATTCTTCAGTTTGTGTAATTGATGATTTCACACGTAGTGTCACAGGATCATATTAAAGAGAACAAGTCAGTCATTTTTACTCACCCTGGATTTTCACTGGTTCATGAAACTCTTATTATAAAGCCTCCACACATAAACTGCAATATTTCTGTTTGACTTCCCACACAGCTGGGGTTATTCACACCTAACAACTTCCCCCACTATAGTTAAAAGAAAGAAAAAAAAAAAAAGGCTGGAGCTCATGCTTTCCCCTTGCTTTTACAGCCTAACCCCACCTGTGTGGCTCCACATGGCATGATGCATGGCTTCCTCTTGGTAACTGTGAGTAATCAACTCTTCTTTCAAGACAGTTGTCTTTGCTTCTGTCATCTTACCATACTTGATTGAAGCAAACCCCAAGTACATTTGAAGACACTGAGACCTCTGCTTCCTTCTGCCCTGGGAGCTCTCTTTTCTATCCATCTCAAATATTGTCCGGAGAAGGCAATGGCACCCCACTCCAGTACTCTTTTGCCTGGAAAATCCCATGGACAGAGGAGCCTGGTAGGCTGCAGTCCATGGGGTCGCTAAGAGTCGGACATGACTGAGCAACTTCACTTTCACTTTTCACTTTCAAGCATTGGACAAGGAAATGGCAACCCACTCCAGTGTTCTTGCCTGGAGAATCCCAGGAACGGGGGAGTCTGGTGGGCTGCCGTCTATGGGGTCACACAGAGTCGGACACAACTAGAGCGACTTAGCAGCAGCAGCAAATATCGTCCATCACTGTTTTGCTTGTATCTTTACTGACAGTGGAGCTATCTGTTCATATGAGAAGAGCATAGCTTTCTCTTGCTATTTGTTGCTCCTCTCTATCACTGCTATCCCTGGATTTCATGTACTAACACATCCATCCAAGAGTCAAAAAATTTTCTTCCATAAACTCCCACGGAATTTCTTTTCCCTGAATAACAGGATTATTTCAGTATTATCATAGATTTCCCTTCTTCCCTGGGTACATAACTGCCTCCAAGAAAGATGATCCAATAAAAATTTCTGTTCTGCCTAATTTTAGGACAATTCACTGCTCTCTCCCAACATTCAAGACTAGTTGCTTAGTTTGACCCACCACACCCAAAAACTTTCTCCATTTTGGTGGCCTTTTCCTATGGAGGGGTTCATTTGTCCTTACTCCCATGCAATCTAGCTTTTGCAGCTTCTACCCACTCATGCCCATCAAATGTTAATGTCAAAGCCCAATTGTCAGTAAGGTTTAAGTTCTCTTTTAAGGAGAATCCTAGAATTTTACAAATAAGTGAACTATATTAGATTTGACTAGGAATTAGATGTGACTAACTCCACATATCAGCATACCCTAGTTTCAGCTCTCACCCACCTGGAACTTAAACATCATATTCATTCACTGTGCACAATACTTTTAATAGACTCATGCTATAATTTGACTAAATTATCATTACAGCAGAGATCTGCACCAGTATTAATGACATGAGATCAAATTATTCTATTAAAATGGGGAAAATGTCTGTCATTTCTACAGATGGTTAGGCTAGAAACAGCAGGGCTTAAGGCTAGAGGTGAGTTTTTCATCTCTTTTTCTAGTTAAAAGGCATGATTTTAGAATTAACTAGAAGTTTTAAGATGTGAATAGATAGCTATAGAGATGGTGTCAAAGAAAAGGATATGGTGAGTTTTTTGCATTTTTTTTTCTTTTAGATCATGACTTATGACACCAAAAAGAAAAGCTCCTGGCAAGGAATAGAGTTTATCTCATGGGGCCTGAGAAGAATTTGTTTGCTAGGAGTCTTGCCAATATGATAAAGAGAGATTTCAATTGAAACTTGAGAAACTAAGGGGAAAATGCCCAGATCGCACTATAAAATCCTGCCCTTAGAGGTTATAAGTTGTGAAGAAGTCGGGGGGGCGGGGGGACAAACAGTGGAGGAGATGCCAAGTAATTCAAAACAGGAAATAACAGAGAAGAGGTTCAAACAGTAAATCTGACAATTCAGAGTACCTGTCCCAATGAAAGAAGTGTGGCTAATAAACAAAGTGAACTCGAGACACTTAACTCAGAGAAATTCACAGAAGTTCATGAATGTCACTGGGACTTGGCAGAATTATTGGCAAATGACTCTTGACGGACAACATACTTTATTGGAAGGGGGAAAATATACCTCACAGAGGGGACAGGGGCAGCTCTGCATTTCAAGACTGCCTGAAACTAAACGGAAGTTCAGGAAGCTGGGTGGTCAAGCATCGAGATGAAGATGCAAGAAAGCCAAATAGATAAGGTACTGAACAGTGCCAGCCAGAGACAGGAGTCACCCATGGCATGAGGTCATCATGGGGCTCTGGAGACCCAACTCTCAGTAACTAGCAATGCATTCTTTCAGGAGGTTCAACAGGTCACAGGAGGTTTCCCAACCAGGATGAAGAAATGGAACCATGGAGAGAGGAACATATGATACACCCAGGATGTAAAAGTTTCTAAACTCCCCACTTTGAAAATATGTAAATGATGTTATCAGGGACTAGTCATAATAGGAAAAAGGAAGGTGTCCACAGAGGCTGGAACATGGAGGCCCACAGCAGAAAGAAGGGGAAATCAAAGGACTTTGAAATCAAAGGATTTTAAGAGAGAAATAAGAGTGCCTTCCCTCCTCCTCGATTTTGCCTGGATGCCTGCAATGTGTCCTGGATCCCATCCCAAGGCAACCTAGTCTGCCCTTGGCCCTCCACTTGGGAGTAAAATTACCAACAGTTCATTACATTCTAGTACAAAGAGGAAGAAGAAAGGACCGTTTTAAAACACAGTGGTTTCCACTTCTTCCATGTATGTGTGTGCATGTGGGCTGGCTGGCTGGGTGACAGGTGCTGGGGACAGAGGAAGATGCAGCTGTGGAGGAAAGCACCAGAGCAGACCCGGGCCACGTGGACCACCGGACGGACTCTGTTTTCAGGTAGAGCCTGACCACTGAGCAAAGCTACAGAGCTGGAGACTAGGAAAGTAGAATGTAAACAGTTTCACAAAATAATAGGAACGGCTTTTCTTCTTGTCAAAAATGGACTCTCTAGAGACTGTACTGAATTTAGGAAGTAATTTTTTCTGCTCTTCATCATGGATTTAGACCTCACAGTGGCTCAGAATTCTTGTTTGGGTTGTCATGTGTGTGTGCCTGTGTGCATTATTCAAAGACTTTTCTCAAAAGACCAGGACATGGTGAGGCTAGAGGATGGCAGGAAGCAGCAGCCATACACTGAATTCACACTTTTGTTGTTGTTCAGTTGTTCAGTCTTATCTGACTTTCTGTGACCCCATGGACTGTAGCACATCAGGCTTCCCTGTCCCGGAGCTTGCTCAAAGTCATGTCCATTGAGTGAGTGATGCCTTTCAACCATCTTATCCTCTGTCGTCTCCTTCTCCTCCTGCCCTCAATCTTTCTCAGCATCAGGGTCTTTTCTAAAGATTCAGCTCTGCATCAGGTGGCCAAAGCATTGGAGCTTCAGCTTCAGCATCAGTCCTTCTAATGAATGTTCAGGGTTGATTTCCTTTAGGATTGACTGGTTGGGTCTCCTTGCTGTCCGAGGGACTCTCAAGAGTCTTCTCCAACACTACAATTCAAAAGCAACAAGTGTTCAGGGTTCAGCCTTCTTTATGGCCCAACTCTCACATCCATACATGACTACTGGAAAAACTATAGCTATGACTAGATGGGCCCTTGTTAGCAATGTAATGTCTCTGCTTTTTTAATATGCTGTCTAAGTTTGTTACAGCTTTTTTTCCCAAGGAGCTAGTGTCATTTAATTTCATGGCTGCAGTCACCATCTGCAGGTGATTTTGGAGCCCCCCAAAATAAAGTCTCTCACTGTTTCCATTGTTTCCCCATATATTTGCCATGATGGGACCGGACAACATGATCTTAGTTTTTTGAATGTTGAGTTTTAAGCCAGCATTTTCACTTTCCTCTTTCACCTTCATCAAGAGGCTCTTTAGTTCTTCTTCACTTTCTGCCATAAGGATGATATTACCTGCATATCTGAGGTTATTGATATCTCTCCCAACGATCTTGATTCTAGCTTATGCTTCATCCAGCCCAGCATTTTGCATGATGTACACTGTATATAAGTTAAATAAGCAGGGTGACAATATACAGCCTTGATGTATTCCTTTCCCAATCTTGAACCAGTACATTGTTCCATGTCCAGTTCTAACTGAACTCACACAGGGAAGGGTATTAATATTTCCACAAAGGGGACTAGACCTCAAACTCCAGGCCTATTAAAGGTGTGGGGGCCTCCCAACTAGGTGATTATGCTAGACTCTAGATATACAGCAGTGAACTGCTATATCCACAGAGCAGTGGGAGGAAGGAATGAACAGAGGACCAAATCTAAAGCCCAGAAGGGTGTTAGGGTTAGGGTAGCCTGAAGGGTGTGATATTAACACTGCTAAGTGTGAAGAAGGGGTTTGTGCTTTGAGGAGTAATGAGATCAGAAACTGAAGCTACCCATGAAGAATGACCACCAGATCCAGAAAAAAATAGACATGATGCCCAATCCGCTCTGAATTCCCATTGAATACTGCCTTTTTCAGTATACTGAGGAATTGGGTTGGCCAAAAAGTTCTTCTGGATTTTTATGTGAGATATTATGGAACTTTTTGGCCAACCCAATAATTGGGACATACCTATACTAAAAATTGTTATTTACCTGAAATTCAAATTTAACTGGACATTCTGCATTTTACTTGGCAACCCTACCACGAGGAAACTCCTATTTTTTTTTCTCTTTGACTCTGAAAATAGTCCTACAGATCACCCGTCTGCAGTTTCCCACCCCTATGTTTAGTTTGCTCATCACTCACACACTGTTGATGAAGTGTAATCCACAGAGCAATTGCCTCTGGTGTCAGTGAAGATAAGTGAAGGATTAAAGGACATTCTGCATTTTACTTGGCAACCCTACCATGAGGAAACTCCTATTTTTTTTTTCTCTTTGACTCTGAAAATAGTCCTACAGATCACCCGTCTGCAGTTTCCCACCCCTATGTTTAGTTTGCTCGTGGTTCACTCACACACTGTTGATGAAGTGTAATCCACAGAGCAATTGCCTCTGGTGTCAGTGAAGATAAGTGAAGGATTAAAGGATGAGCACAGGAGACCCTTAGGGTGAGGCAGGGAAGGGAGGGGCGGAGCTGGCTGCACCCACTTCTGCTGAAGCCCTTGACACTTCAAGGCTGGTAGTAACCACACTCCAAGTAGAGACCCACTGAGAGGCAATCAGAACTCTAAGGCAGAACTCAAGCCACGACTGGGGATCAGGTGAATCAGAAAAGAAAATGGAAACTCAAAAGAGAGCAAGTTCAACCCCTGCTAATATCTGGCAGAACCTACCAGGCTACAGACAACTCAGCCAAGCTCATCAGTATTATTAACCCCTTAGCTCCCTTAGCAAAGGAGAAAAGGAAAGATATAAGCATCAAGGGACCAACGTTTCCAGAAAGTCAAAGCATATGTAACAGGACATTACTTTGCTGATAAAGATCCATCTAGTCAAAGCTACGGTTTTTCCAGTGGTCATGTATGGATGTGAGAGTTGGACTGTGAAGAAGGCTGATCGCCGAAGAATTGATGCTTTTGAACTGCTGTGTTGGAGAAGACTCTTGAGAGTCCCTCGGACTGCAAGGAGATCCAACCAGTCCATCCTAAGCAGACAACTCAGCCAAGCTCATCAGTATTATTAACCCCTTAGCTCCCTTAGCAAAGGAGAAAAAGAAAGATATAAGCATCAAGGGACCAACGTTTCCAGAAAGTCAAAGCATATGTAACAGGACATTACTTTGCTGACAAAGATCCATCTAGTCAAAGCTACGGTTTTTCCAGTGGTCATGTATGGATGTGAAAGTTGGACTATAAAGAAAGCTGAGCACCTAAGAATTGATGCTTTTGAACTGCTGTGTTGGAGAAGACTCTTGAGAGTCCCTCGGACTGCAAGGAGATCCAACCAGTCCATCCTAAAGGAGATCAGTCCTGAATATTCATTGGAAGGACTGATGCTGAAGCTGAAACTCCAATACTTTGGCCACCTGATGCGAAGAGCTGACTCCTTGGAAAAAGATCCTAATGCTGGGAAAGACTGAGGGCAGGAGGAGAAGGAGATGACAGAGGATGAGATGGTTGGATGGCATCGCCGACTCAATGGACATGAGTTTGAGCAAGCTCTCAGTTTTGGTGATGGACAGGTAAGCCTGGCATGCTGCAGTCCATGGGGTTTCAAAGAGTTGGACACGACTGAGCAACTGAACTGAACTGAATGGGAATGAGAAAACTGCAAACCTGGGAGACTCAGCAGTCATGGGCAGCAGCTAGGGTAACTGGGTGGAGCAGTTGCTTGAAATGGCTGAATCCAGGGTGACCTGGCGAAGAGGTGCAGTGGGGGCCTGGGCTCTAGGGAGGGACTGCATTTAAGTGAGTGGGATGGAAAGCAAGACTGTGAGCCAGGTCAGCACTGAACATCTCCAGGATGTCCCACCAGGGCTCACATTCATGGATCCAGAATCAAACCCAGCATGTGCCCCTTCTGTGAGCTGTTCCTCCAGCTATGCCATTTCTGTAAATCCTGCTTCTCTAGATCCATAATGTCTTTTTATAAAAATTTACTTGTTTTTTATTTTTGGCTGCACTGGGTCTTTGCTTCTGTGCATGTGAGGGCTTTCTCTAGTTGCGATGCGTGGGCTTCATATGTTACTGAGAATGGGCTCTAGGCTGCATGGGTTTCAGTGGTCACAGCACACAGGCTCAGAAGTTGTGGCATGTGGCCTCCAGATTGCTCAGTAGTTGTGGCACATGGACATAGTTGCCATGAGGCATGTGGGATCTTCTGGGATCAGGGATAGAACCCATGTCCTCTGCACTGGCAGGCAGATGTCTGACCACTGGACCACCAGGGAAGTCCCATAGATCTGTAACGTGTTGAAAAGAACATGGAACTCGGAGTTAAGACATCCAGATTCAAATTCTATCATTTCCTAGCCATGGACCATGGTGATTTCCTCAATATCTCTTATAAAACTTATTTCTTCAGGGTCATTCTGAAAAGCAAATTAAATGGCATGTGGATCACAATAAACTGTGGAAAATTCTGAAAGAGATGGGAATACCAGAACACCTGACCTGCCTCCTGAGAAATCTGTATGCAGGTCAGGAAGCAACAGTTAGAACTGGACATGGAACAACAGACTGGTTCCAAATAGGGAAAGGAGTACATCAAGGCTGTATGTTGTCACCCTGCTTATTTAACTTCTATGCAGAGTACATCATGAGAAACGCTGGACTGGAAGAAACACAAGCTAGAATCAAGATTGCTGGGAGAAATATCAATCACCTCAGATATGCAGATGACACCACCAGGATTGGGGGCAGGAGGAGAAGGGGACGACCGAGGATGAGATGGCTGGATGGCATCACAGACTCAATGGACGTGAGTCTGAGTGAACTCCTGGAGTTGGTGATGGACAGGGAGGCCTGGCGTGCTGCAATTCATGGGGTCGCAAAGAGTCGGACACGACTGAGCGACTGAACTGAACTGAACTAGCTCCTTTCTAATCCTTAGTCACTCTGTTGAGCCCAATTCTTTGTGATCCTTTGAACTGCAGCCCGCCAGCTTCCTTTGTCCATGGGATTTTTTCAGGCAAGAATACAGGAGTGGGTTGCCATTTCCTCCTCTAGGGGGTCTTTCCTACTCAGAGATCAAACCCACATCTCCTGTGTCTCCTGCATTGCAGGCAGATTCTTTATCCACCCATGAAAAGGTTTTCATCTGATGCACGAGTTGCTGAGAGTCTTCTTTCCATTTAATAGAAGTTTTCCTCGCTGAATGCTATCGGCAAGCGTTATCTAATACAGCAGCCATAGCCATATGTAATTACCTAAAACGTAGCTAGTCAGGACTGAGATAGGCTTTAAAATATACATTGGATTTCTAAGACTTAGTATAATAAAAATAATGTGAAATAGTTCATGTAGTTTGACTGTCCAAATGACACCATTTTGATTATATTGACTTAAATTATTATAAAATTATATAAAATTATTAAATTGTGTTTTATAAATTATGACTTCAGTTATGTATTATTAAAATTAACTTTACCTGTTTCTTCTTCCTTTTTTTTTTTACAGTGGTGCTAAAATATTTTATATCTGTGGCTCAAAAATATCTTTCTATTGGACAATGCTATCATAGACTCTATCCCTAAGTTTTCAGAGCTAGAAGTGGGCTGAAAGATTATCTAGTTTAGGTGTATAATTTAGTTGGTGTGAAAAGCAAGACCCAGAAGGCTGATGTGCCCAGCCAAGGTCACCCAGCTAGTTAATGAGACAGGACCAGAACTAAAGTCAGGACGTCTTAGTGGGTTCCAATTTTCCACACTACTTCCTAATGCTTAACACAACTTATTATTAAATTATGGTAATTGTATTATTAATTATGATAATTTTTCAGAAAAGCATCTAAAGTTTGGAAGGATCTTTAAAGATCAAGGCAATGGTCCTGTGTCATTTCAAAGGTTTCATCTGATGACAATTCCACTTTGTCTTACAAAATGGAAAAAATATCAGTGATAGATAATTTTTATTTCTAAAACAGTGCTTTAAGATACACTTTTAATAGGCATCATTTTATTGTGAATAAAACTGCTTTATAACAAAATACAAAAACACAAAAGCAGCACTTGAATTCTGTGATAGAATAGTTTTTATACGTGACCTCACAGCCAAGGTAAATAGAGCTGACCCCTTACAAAAACACAGAATCCGGTCAAGTCTGACAGCTGCTGCTGCTGCTGCTAAGTCGCTTCAGTCGTGTCCGACTCTGTGTGACCCCATAGACGGCAGCCCACCAGGCTCCCCTGTCCCTGGGATTCTCTAGTCTGACAGCATTTCTCCTTAACTCGCATCACAGCACCTCCAGTGATGAGCACGCAAAACTCCAAAGCTCTCTTCCTCTGTGTGTGCCTTTCCCTCACCCGCGATGCATTAAAAGAACAAGAAAATATCTGATATCAGTCACTAATAATTGTTGACTGGTCAATCACATTAATACAATATGTGTCTGTGTGTGCGCGCACGAGAACACGCAGTCACTTTAGTTGTGGCTGATTCTTTGCAACTCTATGGACTGTGGCCCACCAGGCTCCTCTGTCCATGGGATTCTCCAGGCAAGCATACTAGGGGTGGGTTGTCACGCCCTCCTCCAGGGGATCTTCCCAACCCAGGGATTGAACCCACATCTCTTATGTCTCCCTGCATTGGCAGGCGGGTTCTTTACCACTAGCACCATCTGGGAAGCCCAAAAGCAGTACCTATACGCTAAGTATTTTCTGCTTGTGGAATTTCATGAAATGATACAGGTAGAAATGAAGCAATCTTGCCCTTTAAGATAGATTCTAAACTATGGAAAAATTGAAGATAATTGTGGAAGTAAAAAAAAAAAAAAAAAACAACCAGTAATTCACTCACAGTCTGTACACTTACATGGACTCCCTGGTACAGTCTGCTTGTGTTCCCTTAAAATCCCTATGCTGAAGCCTAACCTCCAGGACTTTAGAAATAAATCCATGCTGTTTACAAGCAAATTCTGTTGTATTCCATTATAATAGCCCGAAAGGACTAAGACAGGTCCCCTGCTTTCCCTCCCAAGCCCTGCTCCTCCAGTGGGCCACAAGCATGCTGCTCTAACATGGATCTACGGAGACTTAGAGTGCATCGGGCGCGGGTCCAGGTGCCGGGGATACTGAGGCGAGCAAGACAGGGACAGTCCACCCCTCAGAAGCTGACCTCCCATGGCTTCTTACCTCCCGTAATAACAGTCCTCCAGCGTCCCTCCTTTCTATTTTGGCCTCATGCACATGATACTCATTTCCTGATCCTACTCTCCAGGTCTTGCATGTACCTGTTCCAAAATCTGATCAGTCTGGGCCATAGGCCCTTCATCATCCTGTGACCTCCTGAGAGTCCTTGGCACTCATGAAGTACAACGGGATGAAGATTCCTCCATGGTCCATATTAGAAGACCCGCAGTATCTAGGCCTCGCTTGCTCCTCGCTGTGAAGTCGGAGGCTCTTTTTCCAAGCCTTCCTGCTCAGGCCCCCAGCAGCCCCTTTCCCCTCCAGTATCCCTTTCCTCCTCCCTCTGCCTGAGCACCAGGATGCCTTTATCCTAGTGAATCTGTTTGTCTTGGAACCACCATTCATACTTCATCTTTACTTCCACGGCTGGCATGATCTCAGGTTGCACTCAACGATTTCTTCACGCTATGGTGCCTTCTTCCTCAGTGGACATCTAACCACAGATCCACATGCCTTCTGTGTCAGGGCATGGGATTTCTGAGAAATACAAATGCTATCAGAACGCCTCATATTTTTTTAACCTGCATTCTTTCATTTACTCATTCATCCTTTCATTCCACAAGGATTATTTGAAGGCCTATAATATCAGGCATAGTCTTGGTATTTGGCATTCATAAATGAGTAAAACTTATCATTGTGCATTAACCAAACTCGCAATTTAGAGGGCAAAATGAACATTTTTTTCTTTTTTAATGTACGTGGATATATGTTGCTTTTCTTTTGAAATTTTACTTTTGAAAACAGTTTTTATTTTCTAATTTATCTTTTATTTTTAAATTAATTTTTAGTGGAATATAGTTGATTTATAATGTGTTAGTTTCTGCTGTACAGAAAAGTGAACTGGTTATACTGATACATATTCATATATCCACCCTTTTTTAGATTATCTTCTCATATAGGTCATTACAGAGCATTGAGTAGAGTTCCTGTGCTACACAACAGGTCCTCATTAGTTATCTATTATAAATATATAGTAGTGTATATATGTCAATCCCAATCTCCCAATTTTTCCTTCCCCCATTCCCCTGGAAAACCATATTTGCTTTCTACATCTGTAATTCTATTTTTTGGATATATTAATAGGTTCATTTTTACCATTTTTAAGGTTCCAAATAAAAGCATTATTATATGGTATTTGTCTTTCTCTGACTAACATCACTCAGTATGACAATCTCTATTTCCATCCATGTCACTGCAAATGAGAATGCCTCGCATTTGATAACAGAGGTACCATCCAATTACAAAGACAGGGCTTTTAGGGGCTTAATTTCAAACCAATATCTGCTCCTTAATTAAAACAATCTCATAAGCATTTCTCTTTTAAAAGAGTAACATTAAATATTAATTACTTGCATTGGAAGTAAACAACAAAGCTAATAAACTTACAAATTCAATTATCACAAAAACTATCAAATGCCCTTTTGTTTAACTGCTATGGATTCCCCTTTAGACATCATAATAGAATTAATAGAACATTCTCATAATCAATGGAAATTGATTGATTGATCAATCAGCAGAACATGGTTAGATTCTTTAACCTCCAGACATTATTATTTATGCCTAAGCAGTACCAGAGCAAGCACCTAGCAAACAGACATGAGAGCACACAACCAGGATAGAGGGAGGACATTTGGACATTATCCAAAGTTCAGTGTGGGGTGAGGTGGCTTTTGCATATATATGAAGCACGTCACCCTTGAAGGGTAAGCATTATGCTTCTCATTAATATATTATCAAGGTCTCTTCATAAGTGAAGGAAACATAGTCATCCTTCATGGATGAGCTATTTGCATTTATTCCTGAGGATTTATTAAAAATTAACACTCCATCACTTTCCACTTTTGGTACCTGCCGGCACCTTTAAAACAGAAGGATAGATTTTGGCCCAAAACTTTTAAACAAATGTCCTGGTATACAAAGATCTCTAAAATAAATATGACCCCTGCCTCCACCTTAAAACTCCACTGCCCCCGCCTCCTGGGTTTCTGCTGCTTTATGCTTATCACCAGAACATTTTCTGTATCACATACGGGACTGATGAGCTCTTAGAAAGCAGGATCGATTTTGGAGGCCGCTGCTGCTGCTGCTGCTAAGTCGCTTCAGTCCTGTCCAACTTTGTGCGACCCCATAGACGGCAGCCCACCAGGCTCCCCCGTCCCTGGGATTCTCCAGGCAAGAACACTGGAGTGGTTGCCATTTCCTTCTCCAATGCATGAAAGTGAAAAGTGAAAGTGAAGTTGCTCAGTCGTGTCTGACTCTCCGCGACCCCATGGACAACCTACCAGGCTCCTCCGTCCATGTCCATGGGATTTTCCAGGCAAGAGTACTGGAGTGGGTTGTGATTGCCTTCAGGAAAGTATTAATGTCATCATCGTAAATAGTCTACACCGCTAGTTTACAAAGCAACGGATCTGTTCTGTCCTGGTATGTAC
Source organism: Cephalophus harveyi (assembly GCA_006410635.1). Classification (NCBI taxonomy): domain Eukaryota; kingdom Metazoa; phylum Chordata; class Mammalia; order Artiodactyla; family Bovidae; genus Cephalophus; species Cephalophus harveyi. The sequence goes on from SJYT01000262.1 coordinate 257,182, forward strand.
TCACATCCTTCCATAGATCAGGGGTATGAGGCTGGAACTGATGCTGTGGAAGAAGGCAAGCAGCTCCAAGACAAGGAGCTGGTCGTGGGTCCACAGGCCTCTGTCTGACCCACGGTCCATCTGGCGTAGGACCATGGCTCTGGCAGGAACCCTGAACATCTCTAGTTTAGGGTTTCAAAGAGAAGATGTTTATCTTCCCCACTAGACTGTGAGCTTTAGTTAGTGCAGAGTTGATGCTCCCCCGACAGGCTCTGCTCTCCTCATAATCTACAATGTATCTCATATTCATTAATCATCTAAACCTCTCAGAAGCAATCTTCAGTTTCATCCCAGAACTCTTAGCAAAGCAAAATGCACAATCCCTATCATATCAACACTATTAGCTAGTGTTACTGAACCCACACTAAGTGCCAATTATTCAACAGGCCCTTTACATACATCATGGGTCCACACTCCTCCTTAGTCACTTAATGCCAGCCAGGCTGACTCTCTGCTTCAGTCTTTAAGTGACTACATGCATCCGCTGTCTCTAACTGGAACACCCTAACGCCCTCAAAGCCAACATTTCCCTCTTATTTAGATCTTAGATGAAATATCACATCTTCGGGGAAGACTTCCCATAAAAATACATTCAGTTACTACCACTTACGTTCTTGTATTACTCCTACTTTTTCTTCAAAGTGCTTATTATGGAAAAGAAATAATTTTGGCAGTGAAAAAAATCTTTGAGTATTGTCTCTTGTCTGGGATAAGCTTTATGAGCATAGGGAAATTTCTCATTTGCCATTGTATCTCCACTGTTGGGTATGTTACTGAGCGCATAGGTGCCCAATCAATAATTTTTATAAGAATATGCTTTTTTTTCATCAAATTTGCACAAGAATGTAGGTAACACAGAATCTCTCATAACCAATCTTGACCTAAGCAACTGTATCAGTGATGCTTTCAGCTTCAAGTGATAGAAAATATCAATTCAAAACAGTATAAATAATTCAAAAATTACTTTCCCCATACAGCAAGTAATTCAGAGGTCTGGTCACCTCCAAGGGTGGCTGACTGCAGCACAAGGCCATCATCAAGGACTCTCCTTCAGAGCATCACTCACATTGCCACGCTCTGTATGTCAGCTTTGCCACTGGGCTGGCTCCAGTCAGTGTCTCACACTTGCTCCCCCCAGTTCCAGGAGTCACATCTAAACAGGACCGTTTTGGAGACAATTGTCCGGATAGACCACCAAAGATAAGCAGAAAGTACTGGGGGCTTTCTTATCAGTAGACAGGAAATTACTGATTATCAAGCCTTTAGCAAATTAATCAGCTCCTGTACCTACCCGTGTCCCAGAGCAGAAGACTGTCTTAAGTCATTTCAGGCCTATTACAAAAATATTATAGACAGGGCAGTTCAGCAGAATTTTATTTCTTGCAGTTCTGTAGGCTGAGAAGTCCAACATCGAGGTGCTGGCCCACTTGGTTCCTGGTCTAGTTTCTTGGTTTGCAAGGTGAGAGCTCTCTCCATGGTTTGGCGAGGGCTACCCTCTTACTATATCCTCACATGGCAAAGTAAAAGCTCTGGTCATTTATCCCCTTTACAAGGGTACTCGATGTCATCATGGGCAAGGGAGTTTGCCTTTTCATGACCTCATCCAAACCCAATTATCTCCCAAAGGTCTTACTTCCAGATGGCATCCTACTCTTACTCTCCAAGTGGTGATTAGGGCTTCACTGCGAAGTTTGAGAAGATGCAAATATTCAGTCCATAACGCAGCCCAACACAGGTCACCTGCATCATTAGGAGTCTCAAATAAGACTGTATCCTTTTTCTTGCCTCTTTTATTAATGACATGGGCTTCCCTGGAAGCTCAATGGTAAAGAAAATACCTGCAATGCAGTAGACACGGGTTCAGTCCCTGGGTCAGGAAGATCCCCTGGAGATGAAAATGGCAACCCACTCCAGTATTCTTGCCTGGGAAATTCCATAGACAGAGGAGCCTGACAGGAGCCCTACAGTCCATGGGGTTGCAAAAGAGTCAGACACGACTTAGCAACTAAAGCACCATCACATTAATAACATAAGACTACAGAGAACTTAAAAACAGCACTTCTTCAGAAAGGGACGAGATACCCCTGACGTAGGAGGGAAAGGCCAGCTGCTTACCGGGAGACTGGAGCCAGCCTTGGGAGACCAGAGCCAGGAAGGATGGTGAAACCTCTAGGGAAAGCAACACTGAGAGCGGGCTGCTGATTAGAAGTAACTTGCCTAAACCAGAACTGCAGGGCTGCCGGACAGGGAGGCAGAGCGAGAGGCAGTGGTGGACTGTACCCCAAGGGCCAGGCTTGCCAGAAGTCTATTAAAGCAGCGGCCTCCAACCTTTTTGGCACCCAGGGACTGGTTTTGTGAAAGAAATTCTGCCCCCCCGCCACCACGGACCAGGGGTAGGGGGTGGGGGGGGGGGAGGTGATTGTGGTTTGGTGATGATTCAAGTGTATTACATTTATTGTGCACTTTATTTCTATCATTATTACATGAGCTCCACCTAAGATCATCGAGCATTAGACCCTGGAGGTTAGGGGCTCCTGCATCACAGGTGCTCTGCAGAGGCTCACTTATTAGTGAGCATGTCTTCCCCTCTCTCTTCATCACGGGGGAAGTGAACGCCGGGTGCTGAGAAAAGCAGCTGCTGGATATATTGATTTCTTTTGGAAGAGCCAAGATTATTGGATCTTCCACAGTTGCTTATATTCCCATTAAAACTAACCAAAGCCAATAAGGTTGGCAGAAGTACAATATTTCATGGAGTCAAAAGTGACAGTTATGCTCTATTTCAAACAACCATGAAAATGTCGTCAGTCAAAAGGACAGGACCTCTGGCCAAGCTAGAGAAAGCATATTGCTTTTCTGAATGGCAAGAAATGAGCGTTTTGAGTATCTAGCACTTTCTGTACCTATGCCAGGGTTGGGAGATAGACAAGCATTTCCCTTCAGGGAACAAGCAGTCTAAGTGCCCACAGGGCACGCACTGATGGCTTACACTATAACGCGGGCTGTGGAAGATGCAGAAGAAATAGGCTTCCAATACCAAGGAAAACAAGTTTAACTCTTTAAAAACAATTCTTATTTATTTATTAAGGGTTTTTATTGAGGTAGACCATTTTTAAAGTCTTTATTGTGTTCTTTACAATATTGCTTCTGTTGCATGTTTTGTTTTTTTGGCTGGAGGCATATAGGATCTTAGCTCTCCAATCAGAGATCAGACCCACACCTCCAGCAGTAGAAGGGGAAGTCTTAACCACTGGACTTCCAGGGAAGTCGCCTAAAATCAGTTTTTAAATAGCTTACCTTAAAACAGTGTAAGACAGTATCAGTTGCGGAGTCCTGATCACTAGCGCTGCGTATCTCTAATGTAAGCTGGCTGCACCAGAAAAGCTTCATGAAAAGGAGATGCTTAAAGAGTGACTATAGTTCGAATCAAAGAAGCACCTTATGTTCTGGCCACCTCTTCTCCCCACTCCTGTCCTTTTTTCTTATCTAATGGGATACTTACTGAGTTCAGAGTATGTTCATTTAGGAAACAGGAAGTAAATATGCGTCCTTCTCTCCCAATCAGAATGTCTTAACAGCCCTCAAATTAAGTATTCTTTGGATGGGAAAACATAACCAGAAAACTGCTTCAAGTTAATGGAAACAATCTCATCTGCAGCCTAATAACACATGTAAACCAGCATGCACTAGGCCGTAAAAAGGATGAGACCCTCAAGAGGGCAGAAGAGAGGAAACACAGAGCTCTCCACTTTCTTCAACTGCAAAGAATCAGCAGACCTTGTTGCAAACTATTTGCTGTGTGTAATAAGCGTGCCAGCGCAAATGTGCTAAACACATAAATACAGCAAAGTCATAATCACTAGGTTCAATGTCAAGCACCATTTAAATCCACTGATTAAATCAACTGATGATAGTAAACCTATTTCGGACACGACTGAGCGACTGAACTGAACTGAACTGTCTGAAAGAGAAAGCAAAATTTAGGGGAAACTGTACTTTTACTCTTTCCTTGCAGGAAAGGAAATCTATTAACTACATGAATTCCATGAATGGCTTAACTACTTTTCTTTGCTAGGGGTCTGGTGCAAGCTAACCTCTTCTCATTTAGAGAAAAACAATCTATTTTGTTCTGTAGACTAAGGGTAGTGAGTTTGTCTATGGATGGAATGATGTTTCTGTATGAAGTCTGGGTGATAAGAGGAAGGACTTGTTCTTTGACGGTCCAGGAGTCCATGCCAGATACTTTAGCTGTGTTGATGATGAAAGTTCAGAAGCCTGGTGCTACTGAGGAAGTTTCTGATACCATTTTGTCAGATTCTGAGCCAATGTGAGGCTACCTCAATGTTGTCTTAGTATATAACAACAACCCCTCACCTTCAGCAAAACCAAGTTCCCTGCCAACTTAGAAATGAGGGCACCGGACCCTCACAGAGCAGCAGCTATGATGTGACATCAATCCCACCCTTCAGGGGCATCAGCAGAATGGGGATGCTGAGAAGGGTCCACAAAAAACATGACAACTATTCAGTTCAGTTCTTATCATTCATGGGTTTTCAATACATTTACAAGAAAAAAAAAAACATATTTATTGGGTTGGCTAAAAAGTTCATCTGGTTTTAAGTAAAAATAAAAGGCACATTTTTCATTTCACCAAGAATTTTATCGAACAATGTATTCACTAACCAAATGAATTTATGGCCAAGCCAATACTTTCCAGAGTACGTCGTACAAGGTCTTATACAACTCATTTCAACATCAGAATGCAATTTATCAGTATCCAAATAAAAAGAAGTCCAGCTGTGGTAGAAGTTAGGAGCTCTACAAAGCAAAGGACATCATCAACAAAATGAAAAGGAATATATTAATAACATACTGAACGGGAGAAAAGATTTGAAAATTACATATCTGATAAGGGGTCAATTTCTAAAATATAGAAAGAACATATACAACACAAAGGAAAAAGTACTCAGTTAAATAACGTTTTGTCCAACTCTTTGTGACCCCCATGGACAGTAAGTAGCCCACCAGGCTCCTCTGTCCATGGAATTCTCCAGGCAAGAATACTGGAGTGGGTTGCAATTTCCTCCTCCAGGGGATCTTCCAGACTCAGGGATTGAACCTAGGTCTTCTGCATTGCAGGCAGAATCTTCACTGACTGAGCCACCAGGGGATCCCAAAGGAAATCATCAACAAAATGAAAAGGTATTAATGGGAGAAAATATTTAAAAATTGCATATCTGATAAGGGGTCAATTTCTAAAATATAGAAAGAACATATACATACACACAACACATATGACACAACAGGAAAAAAAAAAAAAAAAAACTCAGTTAAATAGTGGGCAAAAGATCTGAACAGACATTTTTTTCCAAGAGAAAAATAGGGATGGTCAATAGACACACAAAAAGGTGTTCAGCATCACTCATCATCAGGGAAATGTGAATCAAAGGCACAATGAGATATTACCTCACATTTGTTAGAATGGCAGCTGTAAAAAGATAAATGATAACAGACAGTGGTAAGGATGTGGAGAAAAGAGAACTCTTGTGCACACTTAGGGAGAATGTAAACCATTATGTAACGCAGTATCACCGTTTCTAAAAAAAATTAAAAATAAAACTATACTCTGAGAGTAGGACTATAAAGAAAGCTGAGCGCCAAAGAATTGATGCTTTTGAACTGTGGTGTTGGAGAAGACTCTTGAGAGTCCCTTGGACTGCAAGGAGATCCAACCAGTCCATCCTAAATGAAATCAGTCCTGAATATTCATTGGAAGAACTGATGCTGAAGCTTCAATACTTTGACCACCTGATGTGAAGAACTGACTCATTGGAAAAGACCCTGATTCTGGGAATGATTGAAGGCAGAAGGGGATGACAGAGGATGAGGTGGTTGGGTGGCATCACCGACTCTATGGACATGGGTTTGAGCAAGCTCCGGGAGTTGGTGATGGACAGGGAACCCTGGCGTGCTGCTGTCCATGGGGTCACAAAGAGTCGAACACGACTGAGCGACTGAACTGATGATTCAGCGGTCTCATTTCCAGGTATTTATCCAAAGGAAACAGAAACACTACCTTGAAGAGATATATGTGTTCCCATGTTCACTGCAGGACTGTGCGTGACTGCCAAGACTTGGAGGGAACCTCAGGGCCCACTAACAGGGGAGCGGGTAGAGAAAATGTGATACACACATCCACACAGAGAGAATGTGATTTACCCATAAACAAAAGAAATATTCTTATTTGTGAAAATATAGATGGACCTTGAGGGTGTTGGAGGCTTCCCTGGTGGCTCAAACAGTAAAGAATCTGCCTGCAGTGTCGGAGACAAGGGATCGATCCCTGGGTAGGGGAGATCTCCTGGAGGAGGGCATGGCAATCCACTGCGGTATTCTTGCCTGGAGAATCCCATGGACAGAGGAGCCTGACAGGCTACAGCCCATGGGTTCGCAAAGAGTTGGACAAGACTGAGTGACTAACACTTTCTTTTACTAAGGGTATTACTTTCAGTGAAATAATTCAGAAAAAAAAAAAAAGACAAATGCTATATGATCACACTTAAAATGGGAATTCAAAATTAAAAAAAAAAAAAAAAAGCCATCCAAACTCATGGATTCAGGGAACAGACTGGTGGTTGCCAGAGGCAGGGATCAGGAGTGAATAAAATGGGCGAGGTGGGGGTTAAAAGATACAAACTTACAAGAAAAATAAGTCCTGGGGATGTAACATGCTTGATGACTACAGTTAATAATACTGTATTGTATATTTGAAAGCTGCTAAGAGAATAGATCTTAAAAGTTCTCAAGAAAGAATAATTGTAATTATCTGAGGTGATAGATGCTAACTAGGCTTATTGTAGTAATCATTTTACAACATATAAAAGTACTGAATCATTATTTTGTGCACCTGAAACTAATATTCTATGACAATTATATCTCAATTAAAAAAAATAGGTAATTAGTTCCAGTGTCCGAACTCTTACCATCCAGACCATAACATTCCTATGTCTTCAGAAAAAGCCAATCAGTAAAGGTAATTTAGAAAAATAGTGAGGTGGAGAGGTTATGGAAAGCTTTTTGGAAAAGAACATTTTATTTGAACCTTAATGAGTAGGGTTTCCCTAGTGGCTCAGTGGTGAAGAATCCGCCTGCCCGTGCAGGAGATGCGGGACGTGCAAGTTCACTCCCTGAGTCAAGAAGATCCCCTGGAGAAGGAAATAGCAACCTTCTCCAGGATTCTTGCCTGGAGAATCCCCATGGACAGAGGAGCCTGGGGGGCTACAGTCCACAGTGTCACGAAGAGTCAGACACGACTGAAGCGACTTAGGACACACACACGCACGCACAAGAGAGTCTTTACCTCTTTACGCTGGTTTAAAGGGAAAACCTTTGCACAAGAAATCTGCCAACTGTAACTGTGCAGATCCAAGTTTTCAGCCTTACTTTGTCTCAATTGGATTACTTATTAGGCATGTTCTTCCTTTAGCTCGCCAAGTCATACATATTCTGTAACGTTGGCTTTTCTTACTAACAAAGAGAACAATTTACAGCATAGAGCCTTTACCCCAAAAAAGCATTTTTAGGTCTGAATGACTTACTTCAGAGTTCACTTTTAATTAAAATTGATTCCCTGCTTAAACAGAGACATATTTTTCTTACTTCACTTAATGCTTGAACAGAATGAGGGCTTATATTATTTTGCTTTCACATCAGTTATTGAAGTTACATGACTTATACTTTTATCCCCAAAGATTAACAAACAACAAAATGTAAATATGATATGATCGAGTATTGACATGTATGTGTGGGGAAATGAGTATTTTTATGCTCTTTGGTGTAACACTGCTATTTCCATATGAAAGTAGCTTTCTTATTTTCTATTTATCAACCCACCTTTATGATCCCAGGTGGGCTTCCCCGGTGGCTCAGCAGTAAGGAATCCACCTGCAATGCAGGAGATGCAGGAGATGCAACCCAAATGTGGGTTTGAACCGTGGGTTGGAAGATCCCCTGGAGGAGGGCATGGCAACCTACTCCACTACTCTTGCCAAGAAAATCCCATGGACAGAGGAGCCTGGCGGGCTACCGTCCACAGTGCTGCAAAGAGTCGGACACGACTGAAGCGATTGAGCATCTTATGATTCCAGACAACTTGAGGCAAAAAGAATAGAGCAAGAACAAGCCACTAGATGAGAAAAGTGTCAATTCCCACTCTAACTCTGAGTTTCTGAATTGCATGATCCTAGGCAAGAAAATAAAACATGTCTGAGGTTTCTCACCTCCCAGAGGAATATCTCAAGGGCGTGCTGACTTGTACAGGCTCATGAGAGGCAATGGTTAATATTCAGGGCATTTGAGAGATGGCTGTTGAAATGCTAGAAGTAGGAAGTCAGCCAGGGTGGAAACAGTTATACTCCAAATATTAGCAAGTGACACAAATCAGTTTGACTGATTTGACTTATTGACTATGCCAAAGCCTTTGATTGTGTGGATCACAATAAACTGTGGAAAATTCTGAAAGAGATGGGACTACCAGACCACCTAACCTGCCTCTTGAGAAATCTGTATGCAGGTCAGGAAGCAACAATTAGAACTGGACATGGAACAACAGACTGGTTCCAAATAGGAAAAGGAGTATTCATGGGAAATAGATGGGGAAACAGTGGAAACAGTGTCAGACTTTATTTTGGGGGGCTCCAAAATCACTGCAGATGGTGATTGCAGCAATGAAATTAAAAGACGCTTACTCCTTGGAAGAAAAGTTATGACCAACTTAGATAGCATATTCAAAAGCAGAGACATTACTTTGCCGACTAGGGTCCGTCTAGTCAAGGCTATGGTTTTTCCTGTGGTCATGTATGGATGTGAGAGTTGGACTGTGAAGAAGGCTGAGCGCCCAAGAATTGATGCTTTTGAACTGTGGTGTTGGAGAAGACTCTTGAGGGTCCCTTGGACTGCAAGGAGATCCAACCAGTCCATTCTGAAGGAGATCAACCCTGGGATTTCTTTGGAAGGAATGATGCTAAAGCTGCAACTCCAGTACTTTGGTCACCTCATGTGAAGAGTAGACTCATTGGAAAAGACTCTGATGCTGGGAGGGATTGGGGGCAGGAGGAGAAGGGGACGACCGAGAATGAGATGGCTGGATGGCATCACAGCCTCAATGGACGTGAGTCTGAGTGAACTCCAAGAGATGGTGATGAACAGGGAGGCCTGGCGTGTTGCGATTCATGGGGTTGCAAAGAGTCGGACACAACTGAGCAACTGAACTGAACTGAACTGAACTGACACAAATCAGGGTTCATTTGGATTTTGTAGAGAGCAAGGTTAACAACATGCCATTTGAGGATATCACAAGGAATGGTATTCCACACATTGTAAAAATGGCATTAGACTGTCCAAAAAGGTCAAACTCGGAGTTAGTAAACTAGAATAATACAAGTAATTTTATATTATTTACTGTTTGAATTATTTATAACATTCCTTCTATATTAAAAAGTAATACAAACTGCATTTATGGAGAATTTAACCAAGTAGAGCCATTGTTCTCCAGGTTTTTAATGCCTTTTGAAAAGGTAATTCTCCTAAATACTTATGAGATAGTTATTAATATTATACATGTGATAGCTAAGAATTGAGACTCTAAGAAGGAGAACTGGTCACAACCACATGTGAGTAAAGCCAGGACTGCACCTGGGGTCATCCAAGCCCGAGGCCCTGGCTCTTTTAACCAGGTCACTCTGTTTCTGTTACTAAAACAATGGAGGACCAGTCTAACCATCTACCAAGATTCAGTAACACTGTGCTGTGCTGCGCTTAGAAGCTCAGCCGTGTCTGACTCTTTGTGACCCCATGGACTGTAGCCCGCCAGGCTCCTCTGTCCCTGGGATTCTCCATGCCAGAATATTGGAGTGGGTTGCCATGCCCTCCTCCAGGGGATCTTTCCAACCCAGGGATCAAACCCAGGTCTCCTGCATTACAGGTAGATTCTCTCTACCGTCTGAGCCACCAGGGAAGCTAATGTTTTCTAACAAGGCAAGGATAAACACGTAATGTCAAAGCCAAGCTCACACCTTTCACTTCCACTTTCTCTTTCCCATCTAAGTTATCATTAGCAACACCAGCTTGTTGTGATATAAAATAAATGAGGTGGAAAACACCTCCACTCCCTTCCTCCCTTTCCCAACTTCTGGAAGAGTGGGCTGACTCCAGCTACGGGAAATGAGTTCTCAGTTTCAGACAGGAATGGGTAATTACCCCTTGACCGCCCCACTCTGTAACTACAAAGAAAGCTCCCATCATTTCACTCGTATTTGCAAATGCAATCATCCTCTTTGTACCATACATTCCCATTATCCTTTTTCAGGATCATAGCTTTAGAAGGATGTGTAACATTTTCTGAAACAAATATTTACGTCCAGCAAAGCAGCACAACTTTGGCCACTGCACTTGAGCCGTGTGGCAATGTTTCAGGGAGGAGTTCTGGGAAGCCAGAGCACAGACTGGAGGGAGGAGACCTTGTGTGGCTCTCTTTAACCCGCCTTCCAGAGACCATCTGCAGAACATCACCAGTCACAGAACACGAATGCACGTGAGCCAAGGCCTTCTTGTTCTCGCGTGAATTTGAAATATACTCTGACAACTAAGAATGGCCCCTGGCAGGTTGGGCAGGAAACAGGGAAGACTCCCTTGCAGCAGTGAAGTGTCCAGGCAGATACGATGTCCAGTTATCATATCTGGAAAATTCCAACAGTGGCAGGAGTTCTTTTTCTTAGGAAATTAATCAGGATTGTGAGCCTGTGCTGATGGATCTATCCAAGATGCCCCCTCTGCTTGGGGCAAAGGACCCTCCTTTTCTAGGAGCTTCTCGGTGTCAGCCAAAGCCTTCAGAGGAAGCGACAGGCAGAGTTCCTGAGGACCAGTGCTTTTGCCTCTTTAAGATGCAGGGAGTATTTTTATAGCTTTAAATGCTTCCAATTAGTATATCACACTTCAAAAGAGTGAAATTAAGTTCACATAGAAAGGTTGGGTGGAGGGGGTAAGGAGTAAGATGTAGTTCTGGCAACGTTCAAAAATAACACAAAAATAATAATCACGTGACCACAATACACTCAACTCTTCTAACACTTCTAGAAATACCAGATTTAAAACATCACGCTTTAAAATAGTAGGTCCAATTTTTGGACTCACGACGAGCTATTCAAATCATCACCAGAGGAGGCACAGCACTGTTTTCCTTTAGGGGCCACAGGTGTATATGTGTGCGCTAAATCTCGTCAGGCATATCTGACTCTGACCCTATGGAGTGTAGCCAACCAGGTTCCTCTGTCCACACTGAGGAGAATACTGGAGTGGTTTGCCACGCTCTCCTTCAGGGGATCTTCTCGACCCCGGAATAGAACCCATGTCTCCTACGTCTGCTACATTGCAGGTGGGTCCTTTACCAGCTGAGCCGTCAGGGAAGCCTGGGGGCAAAAGGTAGGCAAGCAGTTGACAAAACTACATTTGTACAAAAAGATGGTTTCTTCCCTTTTATGCTTAGGCTTGTATATGCCAAAAAGTCTTGTCTTTGAGTGAGTGAGTGGAAGTAGCTCAGTCGTGTCTGACTCCTTGTGACCCCATGGACTATACAATCCATGGAGTTCTGCAGGCCAGAATACTGGAGTGGGTAGCCTTTCCCTTCTTCAGGGGATCTTCCCAACCCAGGGATCGAACCCAGGTCTCCCACCCTGCAGGCAGATTCTTTACTGTCTGAGCCACCAGGGAAGCCCCAAAAGTGCATGTCCATAGGCAAAAATACATTTCTCCTTATTTACCATGGGCTTCCCTTGTGGCTCAGCTGGTAAAGCATCTGCCTGCAGTGTGGGAGACCTGGGTTGGTAGGGAAGATCCCCTAGAGAAGGAAATGGCAACCCACTCCAGTATGCTTGCCTGGAGAATCCCGTGGACAGAGGAGCCTGGCAGGCTACAGCCCAGGGGATTGCAAAGAGTAGGATGCGACTAAGCACACACAGCCCGCACTTTTTAAAATGTGCCTTAGCTTTACTCGTCTGCTTAGAATAAATCACACAGGCATAAATGGGCACCCAGGAGAAAGATCTGGCATCTGTTCATTCCAATTCCTAACCCTGATCCTAATATCACCCTGAGGCTGGGGATTATTCAAAAAAAGTGATGAGCCCATGATGGAATTTTAATAAATAGCAAGTGAATGATAAAACAAAGGGAATGGCAGAATTTCCTGAATAATTGTTTAAATTCAAAAGAAGAGAAATTTTCTTCCAGATACAAATCTATCTTCTCCAGGCATAAAACTAGATGATATTTATCTTGATAGAAGGGAAAACTGTGCTCGTTTTGCTGATACTTGGCAAAATTCTGCTTTCAATTACTGATGTCCATAAGAACAATTCAACATATTTAATTGATACTCAATAGAAATACAGATGAATAATGCCCTCATAAAGCCTTAAGAACACCTACCGTACAGCAACCAGAGTCACAGGAATACATGAAATGAGGCATGATTTGCACATTGACCAAACACGTCTTCATTCATTCTTTATTTATTCAACAAGTATCTATTAAAGTTTTGTTTGCCAGGAAATGTTCCAGGTGCTTGGGGTGCATCAGCGAATAAGAAAGTGGTAATCTGCTAGCCTGGAGTTTACATTGTCAGCAAACAGGAGATAGATAATAAATGATAAACAAAATAAATAAATTATATAATGTATTGGACAGTGGTATGTGCTATGGAAAAGGAATAAGTACAGCAAGAGGAGGAGTATTTGCTTTGGAGGGGTGATGAGTGGTCTGGCAGGCTACAGGGAAAGGCGACATTTAAGCACTGACTTAAAGGAAGGGAAAGGCCAAGGAGGAAGGGAGAGATATACCCAACTTAATGCCGCGTTCCAGAGAACAGCAAGGAGAGATAAGAAGGCCTTCTGAAATGAATAGTGCAGAGAAATAGAGGAAAACTACAGAGTGGAAAAGACTAGAGATCTCTTCAAGAAAACTGGAGATATCAAGGGAACATTTCATCAAGGACGGGCACAACAGGACAGTTGTGGACCGTAAGGCAGTAAGGACCTAACAGAAGCAGAAGAGATTAAGAGATGGCATGAATACACAAATGAACTACACAGAAAAAGGTTTTAATGACCCAGATATCCACAATGGTGCTGTAGATAGGAGGTAAAAAGTAGAAGCAATGACATTTTATTTTCTTGGGCTCCAAAATTACTGTGGAAAATAACTGCAGCATAAAATTAAAAGATGCTTGCTCCTTGGAAGAAAAGCTATGAAAAACCTAACAACATATTAAAAGCAGAGACATCACTTTGCTGACAAAGGACCATATAGTCAAAGCTATGATTTTTCTGGTAGTCATGTACGGATGTGAGAGTTGGACCATAAGGAAGTATGAGCACCAAAGAATTGTTTATTTTACATTGTGGTGCTGCAGAAGACTTGTGAGAGTTCGCTGGACTGCAAGGAGATCAAACCAGTCCGTCCTAGAGGAAATCAACCCTGAATATTCACTGGAAGGACTGATGCTGAAGCTGAAGCTCTGATACTTGGCCATCTGATGTGAGGTGCCAACTCACTGGAAAAGACCCTGACGCTGGGAAAGAGTGATGGCAAAAGTAGAAGGGGGAGGCAGAGGATGACGTGGTTAGACAGCATCACCGACTCAGTGGACGTGAATCTGAGCAAACTCCGGGAGACGGTGGAGGACAGAGCATACCTAGTGTGCTGTAGTCTGAGGCGGCAAAGAGATCAGATTCAGAGGCTGAACAGCAGCTAAGAGAAGGGAGCGAAGAGGGACCTGGGCAGTGGAGAAGAGTGCAGGAGCCTCGGAAAGAAGCGCTTCTGCCAAGGTCAAGGGACAGTAAGGAGGCTAAGGGTGGCTTTAGCAGAGGAAAACATAGAGATCTGAGGTCAGGGGGGGCTCGTGGGGCGGTGGGGGGGCTGGAGATTGGGCAGGCAGGTTAAACAGGGTTTACTGGTCACTGTAAAGACTTTGGCTTACTGTCTCACTGAAATGTCACTGCAAGCGTTTGCATTGAGAATGATATAATTTTAGTTTGTTTTAGATAGATCACCCATGTTGAGAACAGACTATCAGCAAGTACAGAAACAGGTGGACCATTTAGGAAGTGAGACCAGATATCCAGATTAGGTAGGGAGGAGCTGGAACCCAAGCGATCTCAGGAAAGGTGGTGGAAACAGGCCAGACCGCAGATGTTTTGAAGAAAGACAGGAATCCCTGACAGATGCAGGGAGTGAGGGACAGGGAAGAATAAAGGGTGAGTCAGGTGTTTTGAAGGAGAGGGTTTTACTGACTGAGACAGAAGGGTTCCCAAGTGGGGATCAGGAGAGGAGGATGAGGAGTGTCAGGACGGGGTCTCCGGGGAGGTGAAGGCACTCCTCGGATCTCGAAGTACAGGGAGCGTAACTGCCCAGAGAACAGGGGCCCAGCTGCCCAAGACGGGCTCCCGCTCAGGGACCTAGGACACCAGAGCCAGCAAGACAGACCCAGATCTCCTAACAGGCAGCCCTGCCTCTGAGACCCCCCGTCAGTTCTGCTAATGTTTTCTTAGGCCTCCACTGCGGTCTAAGAGCTGAACTGGCCTAGCTTCATCTCCTCCCTCCTCCACAGGGCCCGCGCTGCACACTGAAGACGCTCCCAGCATCCCCCAGTTCCCTCTTCCTTCTTTCATTTTGCTTTCTCAGTAAGCCTTCTGCCTTTCTACTTCCACCTAACTCTCTGCTTCTCCGGAAACCAGAAGTAACTCAGGGTATTACAGTGAGTAGGTTGGGAAGGTAGAAGGCGGCAATTGGAGAGAACAGAAAGCTCTGAGTTCATGGAGCTGCAAGTACCGGTCACCACAGTGCCTAGGATGTGTCCGTGGAGTGAAAAGCTGAGTGAGGGTGAAGGACAAGATCACTGTTGACGAATCCAAGGCCAGCGGATGGGAATAATCATATTTGTATGTTCCGAGCTTGCAAATAGTACAATGAGCCAGGAGCAATCAAAAATGAGGGGGAAGTGATATAAGATCCATAGATGAAACCACAGTGAGGAATAGAGGCTGATGTAATCTAATGACACGATAGTCCCAGCTGAAACGCCTGGAAGGGTGGGGGCAAAGGAAGCAGAATGGACTGATGAGACAGGAAGCAGCGAAGAACCCACCTCGGCTCGAATCACAGGAGAGCCAAGCCAGGGGATGGGTAGGGAAAGACAGCAGCTCCACCTTGAGAGTGTTTCCAAAGAGGCAGTATCTTTGGAAGGGAGCCAGTTCTTTTAGCGAGTGGTTCTCAGGGTGGATGCTTTTACACCACCCAGCTTCCCTCCCCCAGGGGCGGCTGGCAAGGTCTGGAGGTGGGGAATTTTATCCACCTGCACCCAGTGGATGAAAGCCAGGTATGCTATGAAATATTCCACCACTCACAGGACAGCCTCCCCCCGCGAAGAACTGTCTGGGCCAAATGTCCACAGCATTGAGGTTGGAAAACCCTTTATTGAAAGAAATAAGGTACGAGGAAGTTCAGAGAAGGGGTTGTGGAGACAGAGGATTTTTGCTAGGCCTGCATCCTGAGTTACTGAAGGCACAGAGGGAGGGGCTTAAGAGTTGGGCAGAATGGGAAAAAAGAGAGAATAGGCCAGGTGCAGACCCTTATGGAAATCAGAATTTGGAGACAAGAAGCCCCGGATTCCGTGTGCTTACCAATATCCATGAGACAATGTGCGTGCTGGTGAGGGCTGCAGAGATGAGTTTCTGTCAGTCTCTCTTCCTCCTTGATGATGATGGTGAGAGGCAAAGATCATGTGGACTGAGGTCTCCCTGGCAGGCACTGAACTAACCTGAACCCCTGCCTGGAAAGGACAAGTGGACCTAACGTGTGTGTGGTGTCCTGGCTCATGCTGACAGTTCATCTCTTCTCTCCTCTCTGGGTCTTCCTTTTTTTTTTTTTTTTTTTATTATAGTCCTCACTAGCAGTCAGCCTCAAGCCCTCATATTTGCTCAGAAGCCCTACCGGAATCTATGATAGTAGGATCCCTGATAAGAACTATTACTTTTTCCCCCTAATTTCTCCCTACATGCACTTGTTCGTGCACACACTCACACACACACACACACACACATGACTACCAAGATATGCCTGCTAGCCATTCCATTACCTCAGGGGTTTGATAAATCAAATTAGTGGCTGCATTAACTACTACTCCTATATTAATATGTTGAACATACCAGAATGTAATGAATCTGAACAAAGGATTTCAATATTTTAAGGAATCATTACCATTCGGATTTCTGACATGGAAGCAGACCTACTCTTAGAGACATTTTCCAATCAGTCTACCCAGGTGGCCAATTCTGTTCAAAAAGTGAACGTGTTAGTCATTCAGGTGAGTCTGACTCTGTGACACTATGGACTATGGTTCACCAGGCTCCTCTGTCCGTGGAATTCTCCAGACAAGAATATTGGAGTGGGTAGCCATTCCCTTCTCCAGGGGATCTTCCTGACCTAGGGATTGAACCTGGGTCTCCTACATTGCAGACAGATTCTTTACTGTCTGAGCCACTGGCCTTAAAGAAGGCACAGATCTTTATTAATGTAGTTACTTTCCCATGGCTGAAAGACTCTGCCAAGACAAATCCAAGAAAACACTCAGATACACCCTGAGAAGAGATGCGTCTCCTATGTCGCTCTTTGCTTTTGTTCCTATTTAGCTTTCCACATGGATCACAGGCTGTCACTTCTGTGACTTGCTCTGTGCACCCTCCCTGCAGTCCTGATTCTCGTGCAGTGCAAGATTCATTTCCTTAACTGACAATACCCACTCTTACCAGTCTCCTCCCCTCTTTTCCTGCCCTCTTGCCCACTAACTAGTGAGATACGGTTTCTCTGTGCTCCCAAGGCACCCAATGCATTGATTCTTCTTTTAGTCACCATTTCCCCTAAATTTATTGTTGGTTTACTTACTTCTTGCCCCAAATAGACTCTGAGTGCTGTAGAAGCAGGGACCATGGGTTTAGTTCAGTCTTAGTTACTCCGTTGGGTCTGACTGTTTGTGACCCCATGGACTGTAGCCCACAGGCTCCTCTGTCCATGGGATTCTCCAGGCAAGAATCCTGGAGTGGGTAGCTATTCTCTTCTGCAGGGGATCTTCCCAACCCAGGGATCGAACCCAGGTCTCCTGCTTTGCAGGTAGATTCTCTACCATCTGACCTACAGGGAAGTGCCTACCCATCTTCAGTAGGAGCAGACTTGCAACAATGTGTACAACACAAATACTTGCTAAATTAGTTAATAAATGGCAGGACCGATGAGCAGATGAGTAACTTTCACTTTTATAAAAAGTTCACAGGTCTCTAACACTGAGACCTTTTTGTGAATGACTGCATTACTGGAGTTTTGAATTGCCATCTTGTGTTACTTTTTTTCCCCGTCTTTTACTGTCACGCAGTCAACCCTTGCCATGGATTGTCTCGCCTGTTTCTAAACCAGTGCTGCCTACAGTTTCACTCTCTCGTTTATTTCTATTCTGCTGCGAGACTGTGGTCAGTTTATTAAAGTTACGTGCAAGTAGAAAGACTCTAAGGACTCTGAAAACACCTCATGAAGCTAGTACATGATTTTCAAAAGTCAGTCTCGTCTCTCAGAAGCCCTTTTACGTCTTGTGTGGTGTTATCTGTGCTCCTGATGGCTGAGGTCATGGGATGAAAGACACATTATCACACTCACAGCCATGATGGTTGGAGGCTAAAATGCTACTGTCCTGGCCTAGGGGCGTCAGCTCAAAGGTGAGAACGCTGTTTAAACTTCACTGCATACTCTTCAGTGTCTCATATATTCCTCTCACATTTCTTAAGAATTCAATAAAAACCCTTGTCTGCAAGTATTTTAAAACACGGTTTCCACTCAGTCACAACAACTTAATATACAGGGAAAATTCCTTGATGCCTTCTAACCTATTTTCTTTTGCTGTCACCATAAGGCAAGACAAATGGTTAAAACACAACTTTTAAAGGAAAGGCTATAATTCAGCTTCCAACTCTACCACTTACCTAGGTAAACAGATACTGGGTATAAAATCTTTTTGTTTTTGAGACTCAACTTTCTACAGAAATGAGGATAATGGTAAAACTTAATTCCCAGGATTTAGATACGAACCGAGTGTCCTACTCTATTAAGACAACCATGGTTAAGGTCCAGTGGTTAAGACTCTGCACTTTCAACCCAGGGGGCACAAATTCAATCCCCAGTAGGAGAGCTAAGATCCCATATGCTGCATAGTGCAGCAAAAACAAAAACAAAACAGAAAACCATGGTAAGCTATGAAACATTGCAAGCTAAGCATTTCTAAATAAGAAGCAAAGGAGAAGACAAAGAGGCTAGGGAGTTACCTCAGCGCAAAGATTTGGAAAGAGCTGATGTGTGGGGGATATGAGGAAGCAGAAGACATATTTGCTAAACTCAAGGATTATACAATCTATTTGCAGAAACAAGAGTTCTATGTAAGAAACAATTAGTGAACACTACCAGATAATATATACAATTAACCAAGAGACTGTGTGGCACAGAATATTAACCACTTTAGGACTTTAGAGAAGGGAAGTATGTGTGAGCTGAATAGATTAAAGACAACATCTTAGAGATATTACACTCTATTTTTAAACCTTATAGGAATCCTAAGCCATCTCTTGTGCCAACTTCATTTTTTAAGAGATGAAGAACCCAAGAGTTCATCTTACTTCTAGAAGAATCCAATCCTCAAGAGTTACAGGATTTGATCAATAGCCAAAGAAAGGTCCCATGCCCTTCATCATCCAGGCCTCCCGCCTCTCCCCACTTGGAGGAGAACAAAAGCAAGGATGGGACGGATAGGTAATAAGACACTGTGATAAGCCAGTGCGTGGACCAGGGCGTGAGCACAGAGGAGCTGGGACAGGCAGGGAAGCTGTAGCCAAACTCCATCGGGCCAGCGATTAGCTCTAGAGACCAGGGTCAGGAGAAACACCGTACGATTCTCACTGAGCTGTCTGGGGCTATAAAGTGTCCCCTCAGCCTTCTCTTGGAAAGAGACCAGCTGTCTTGGTCCTGCTTTCGTGGGGCAGTGACAGAAGGTTTGGGCTCAAAGTCTCTCTCGCAGTGTTCTTTGGGGCCATGACTTTATAACTGTCTCCATCTCTTTCCCCTCTTCCTTCCTTCCTCCTCTTCTCCCTTCTTTCTTCCCTTCTTCCTTCTTAGGCCACTGTTTATTCTGCCTATTCAATGTGCCAGACTTGGAATATCACTCACATAACCATACACTTGATGCGACCCTCCCCATAGCTCCACGCACCATGTAACCTGAAAGACAATTATGATGCAGTTTAGGGCAAAACCAATGCCATTGTTTTATCCAATGAAATCTCCCTCAGCACAAAATCCCTCAAGCCTCATGGGAAGGTACTCAGTCCTCATCTCTTTTCCGTAAGTATTCAAATGTATAACACTCTACATGGAGCAAGGCATTTTCCCTGACTTCTTCATGGGAATCACTTTGTGTGCGGAAGCATGAGGTTTAATTATCCATATCATTGTCTTGGACTGCATGGCTACAACTGTTGTTAATGATCATAAAATTACCTACTTCTTTGATATAAATTCAGTCACACTTATGCAGCTCCAATCATGCATCAACTAAGTACACTAAAATATAATTTTTTCTTAACAAAATTCACATCCTACTTAAGACCAATTTAAAAAAAAAAAAAAACACACAGGCACACTTCTGAAATGTAAATGACTGAACATCCTAGCTATTATCTAAATTAAGAAAATGCTTCAAAGAGGAAATAAGGTGACTCTAAATAAATGTGTTTATTTTCTTTACTGTGTATTTTGACCTAGGTCTCTATTTGGGGTGATATGTGTGCTGTTTTTAAGATACAAACTGAACTAGTCATGGATCTTTCCATTAATAGGTGGGAGGACGGCCTTGAGACAGAGGACACAGGACTCATCACAACCAAGCCGGCACAGCAGGGCTGAATCTTGCCTACCGGTGTGAGAGTGAGATTGCAGGCGACACCTGAGGAGCCTAAAGTCAAAGTGAGGGAAAGTCAAAGTCGGTCAGTCGTGCCCAGTTCTTTGTGACCCCACGGACTATACAGTCCATGGAACTCTCCAGGCCAGAATATTGGAGTGGGTAACCTTTCCCTTCTCCAGGGAATCATCCCAACCCAGGGATTAAACCCAGGTCTCCTGCATTGCGGGTGGATTCTTTACCAGCTCAGCCACAAGGGAAGCCCATGAATACTGGAGTGGGTATCCTATCCCTTCTCCAGGGGATCTTCCTGACCCAGGAATTGAACGGGAGTCTCCAGCTTTCCAGGTGATTCTTTACCAACTGAGCTATGTGGAGCCTATGAAGTCCTTAAACCTCAGAAAAGGAAGTTTCCTGCTGAAATCCCTTAAAAATCAATGCCACTTTGCACTCACTCTCCATGATGTTCTGGAATTGCACAGGATAGTAACAGCCCATACATTTTAAATTTTAGAAATCAAACTTTTAAACATTTCACCTTCCAGTATACATGCCTTTAAAGATTTTTTTAAGGCGGACCATTTTTAAAGTCTTTATTGAATTTTTTAAAATATTGCTTCTGCTGTTTATGTTCTGGTTTTTTGGCCAGTAGGCATGTGTGATCATAGCTTCCCAACCAGGGATTGAGCCTAGACCCCCTGCATTGGAATTTGAAATCTTAACTACTGGACTGCCAGTGAAGTTCTTTCAGTATACATTTCTAAAAGATAAGGATTCCCTTTTCTTCATTTTTTTTAACATGGCTACAATATCCTTGTCATACAGAATAAAAATTTTTTAATGTGTTAATATCAAATACCTTGTAAAATATTTAAATTTCCAATTATGCATTAAATATCAATTCCTATTTAATGTTTATTTCATTAAGATCCAAATGAGACCTAGTCATTAACATGATTTCTCATTCTTTTAATATTTTAAACCAACTGCACAGAGGTTTAATTTACATACCATAATATTTATCTGTTGCAATTGTATGCTGATGACTTAAGCAACTTTACATTGTCTCTTTTAATCTGCAGGTTTCCCCTTTATTTCTGTTTCTTTTACTTTATTGTTGTAGAAACTAGGTCATTTGTTCCACCATTTCCAGATTTTCTTTTATCTTACTGAGTTCATCCTTCTGTATAGTTTTTCCATTTTTCTGTTTTTCATTGTTTTTAATTTATCATTTAAATTTTTATAAATTTAGCTCTATAAATTATATTAAAATGATTTTTATAGTTTTCAGTAAACTCATTATTTACTATAAATTGATAGTTGGCACCACTGGTATGAAGTATCTGTAGCCACAACATTCATAGACGGTGATGCACATTTCATCTGGCATCTCTTGTGATGCCAGTGGTGGTTGATGCCTACCTCCATTAAGTCATTAGTTAGTTAGTGAAGTCGCTCAATCGTGTCCGACTCTTTGCGACCCCATGGACTGTAGCCCACCAGGCTCCTCCGTCCATGGGATTCTCCAGACAAGAATACTGGAGTGGGTTGCCATTTCCTTCTCCAGGGGATCTTCCCGACCCAGGGATCGAACACAGGTCTCCCGTATTAGAGGCAGATGTTTTAACCTCTGAGCCACCAGGGAATTCATTAGAGGTCGCAAAATGGTCATATCGTAAATGTGTCATTTCTTCTTCACTGATTAGCTGAAAAGACTGTCATAAAGAATTATTCCCCTACTCACTATTTATTTACCCATTGGTACAGTTTACATAGGAAAGCCAGGATAAAATCCTTGATTTATTTTCTTTATCACTTTTGAAGTAATGCATTCGTTTCTAAGCACTGTCCAATAGTAAACAGTATTTATTTTACTGATGTCAGTTCAGTTCAGTTCAGTCGCTCAGTCGTGTCTGACTCTTTGCGACCCCATGAATCGCAGCACGCCAGGCCTCCCTGTTCATCACCATCTCTCGGAGTTCACTCAGACTCACGTCCATCGAGTCCAGGATGCCATCCAGCCATCTCATCCTCGGTCATCCCCTTTTCCTCCTGCCCCGCATCAGAGTCTTTTCCAATGAGTCAACTCTTCTCATGAGGTGGCCAAAGCACTGGAGTTTCAGCTTTAGCATCATTCCTTCCAAAGAAATCCCAGGGTTGATCTCCTTCAGAATGGACTGGTTGGATCTCCTTGCAGTCCAAGGGACTCGTAATGTGTAGATTTTAAAATACTTGAAATTTTTAATACTTAGCATTTATTGTCATCATTTCTCAAATTGCCCTATTTCTGGTCAGTGGTGTCCTCATCATACTACTTCCTGAGTCCTTATGACCCAATCTGGAATAAGATATTTCTTATCCAAACCTGGAACTGGCCCTGAGAATCTCATTAAATTTCAATTTCCTGTGCATATGTATGCATGCTCCATTTGACTCCTTACACCTGGGTTACTGCTGTTTCTCTCAGTGTCAACATTATTCCCTCCCTCCCAACACATTTCCTAAGCTTTCCCCATTTGAATAGAATACAACAGGTGTTATCTCTAAACTTAGGCTGAGAGTTCTTTATTCATTCATTCAAACTGCAGCAGTCAGGGAGAAGGCAATGGCACCCCACTCCAGTACTCTTGCCTGGAAAACCTCATGGACAGAGGAGCCTGGTGGGCTGCAGTCCCTGAGGTCGCAAAGAGTCAGACACGACTGAGTGACTTCACTTTCACTTTTCACTTTCATGTACTGGAGAAGGAAATGGCAACCCACTCCAGTATTCTTGCCTGGAAAATCCCAGGGACGAGGGAGCCTGTTAGGCTGCCGTCTATGGGGTCACATGGAGTCGGACACAACTGAAGTGACTTAGCAGCAGCAGCAGCAGCAGAGTTTGATCAGAGACTCAAACCATGAGATTAAAATAAAGGACTTGTAAAAACCTCTATGCTCTGCTGTTATGGGAGTGGGCAGAATTGTCTACGCAAGGCTATCACCTCTGTGTCTGGTTCAGGGTTGAAGCCACTCTAGGCTAGCCAGCTTATGACAGCAAGCTAGATCCCATGAGGACCACCTGGTATCTGCACCCATATTTCAGAGCCTCCACTTGAGTGATGTGGATGGTATTAAGGAAAACCTGACTCCTCCATGACAGAACCACACACACAGGCCAGGACACTGAGAAGCTGGAGAGACTCATGTAGCAAAGAGACAAGGCGGAGGCTGGCCAATGCCCCGCACTAACGAGAGGTGGGCCCGCAGATCGGTACTGAGTACACAGCCTTTCATAGTTCCTGGGGTCTCACACCAACCTTCAGAGCACAGAAAAGTGGTTGCTGGTTACTTCCGCTTCCCAAACACTGAATGAATTTTTCCTGTGGCCAACATTAACCGAGTAAAGACAGGGAAGGAAATTGTGGAAAAGATCTTTTCAGCGTAACTAATTTGAACAATACATGGCCACTAGCATTTATCCCTTATCAACTTGGCATTCACACACTCATCTTTTAATCATACCTAATTTCCAGATAAGCAAAAGAGAAACACGGCGCTTTAGCTAACTTTTCCCACCTATCCCTCATAAAACTGCTGCTGCTGCTGCTGCTGCTAAGTCACTTCAGTCGTGTCCTAAAAACATGCAATTTCGTTCCCCAAAGAGGATACAAGGCCTTTTATTCAACTTTGAGAATGCTCATTCCCCCTCCAGAGATGATCCACCCACTACTCACCTTTGATATGTTGTAACTACATAGTGAGATATAAAATCGATACCACTAACATATGTCACTTTAGGTGGTAGCCATGCAAGAGAGGGGAGGAAAAAGAATTGAGCTGGTTAATACAGAAAATAAATTCATATCAGAACAAGAAAGACATATTCTTAAATATCACAGTCCTCATTTCTGTAACCTGTCACATGATTAAATATGGTTTTTATTTTTTTAGTAGTCTTTGTTGAATCTGTTACAATATTGCCTCTGTTTCATGCTGTAGGGTCTTAGTTCCCCAACCAGGGATCAAACGTGCACTCCCTTCATTGGAAGGTGAAGTCTTAACCACTGGACCACCAGGGAAGTCCCAAATATCGTTTCTAGAACCGTCTTCACCACTCATTCCATATTTCCTTTGCTCTGAGCAACCAACTCGGACACTTCTGGTTCTGTGCTTGGTAGGGTGATCCGAACCTTCATTCCTGAAGGATTTGGGCCATTAGCAGTCTTGCCTCCATTGGTTTGCAGTCAGTTTTCATTTTTATAAGAGGATACGAAAAAAGGGCACCTAATCTTGGGCTTAGTGCCAGTGTCACCTGTTGGCAGGTTGAATGCTCAGAAATGCAGCAGTCACTCTGATGAACGAAAGTCCGCATGGCTGAGTTCATGTGCAACTTTTACCCTTTCCACCCTGGCCGCTTCATCAGTGAATCCACTAGGTAAGGGCAGGGAGCTCAGGAGGCTGACTGATGGATGCCCAGAGAAGAGGCCACCTTCTCCGCTCAGTCACAGCCTCCCCTGCTGAAGCTGTTTTTCCTGACCGCTCACATGACACACAAGTATCTTCACAGATTCTGCTAATTGGGAAAGAGGAAGCAACGTAAAGTTTATCCAGACTCTCGTCACCAATTTCAAATTGTGTTTCTTCTAAACCTCTGATTGTCTGACCAAACCAGCTGACACTGTACAGGAATCTGTAGATGCGTCCCTCTGGCCATGTCTCCTTCCAGGCAAAATCCAGGTGCACTGCTTGAAGTTATGCCCATTGAAAGAATTTTGTTCCCCCTCTGTCCTTTTTTCTTCTTCAATCAATTGATCACATGGAAATCTCCTGAAGACTAGAAGTACACATTGAGAGGGAGGAAGAAACAGCAAAAGAATGAGACCTGACCATCCAGGCCAGACCCACGCCTTCAAGATCTCCATGAACCCAATATTATATACACCTTTTCCATTTTATGATAAAGTGCTGATGTAAATACCCAAATTACTCATGGTGTTTCAACAGTATGCATTTAATAACAGGCATCTTAGGTCATAAGGTAATTAGGTGGTCCATGGCCAAGGATTCAGTCTTTCCCAGGGCTCAAGAGCAAGCCAGAAGTAGTCTTTCAAAATGATTATTACCATCTACAGATAGTAACATAACGGTGTTCCAAAATCTGGAGGGTCTGCAATGTGATCTGCCTGATAGAGCCTTCAAAAGGCACCCTTGTGTGAGACTTTATGGGCCATGTATCCAGGAGGACAGCACTTAAGTGACCACACACACACATGTGCGTGCACACACACACACACGTGCGTGCACACACACACACGCATCCAGGACGGGCAGTTCACATTGCAAGCTGGACCTATTATAGAACCTTATTTCTCTTTCTTCTCTTAAAAATTGGTAGCTTTCAGCTTACTCTATAACTGGTTGTAGTATAACACCTCAATGAGACACATGTTTCTTCCAAAATACAAAGAGGCCCATCAGTTACTATGGATATCTCTTAGTGGTAGGAGGAACCAGAAGCAGCAACTTGTCGTTCACTTTGAAAAGGATGTCCCGACACACTCAGATCAAAGAAACTGCACCGAGGTATGTGGGAGACAAAATAATGTTCTCTCGAAGATGCCCACATCCTAGTGCTCCAAACCTGTGAATATGTTCACATGTAAAATGACTACGGGTGTGATTAAGTTAAGAAATTTGAGATAATCATACTGTATTATCCTGGTAGATGCAACATAATCACAAGGATTCTTAAAGAGAGAGATAGAGGGTTGAAGTCAGAGTCGATGATGTGATAATGGAAGCAAAGGTCAGAGAGAGATGGAGGAAAGAAGTTCAAAGATGCTGTGGCTTTGATCCTGGAGAAAAGGGGCAATAATTGCAGGTAGTTTTCCAAAGCCGGGGGCTTTCCTTGTGGTTCCCTGATAGCTCAGTTGGTAAAGAATCCGTCTGCACTGCAGGCGACCTCGGTTCAAGTCCTGGGTTGGGAAGATCCGCTGGAGATGGGATAGGCTACCCACTCCATTATTCCAGGGCGTCCCTTGTGGCTCTGCTGGTAAAGAATCTGCCTGCAGTGCAGGAGACCGGGGTTCAGTCCTTGGGTTGGGAAGATTTCCTGGAGAAGGGAAAGGCTACCCACACCAGCATTCTGGCCTGGAGAATTCCATTTAGTCTATGGGGTTGCAAAGAGTCGGACATGACTGAGTGACTTTCACTTTTCCTTTGCTGGAAAAGGCAAAGAAACAGATGCTCCACTGAAGTATTTGAAAGGAACACAGTCCTCTCAGCACTTTGATTACATGACTTCTGACTTCCAGAGCAATGAGACAGCAAATTTGTTTTGCTTTTAGTCCCCTAAGTTTGTGGAAATGTGTTACCATGGCGACGAGAAACTAGTACTAGTTGACAAGGAATTTGGGGATCACCTTCCACTTCCTCAATGTCTAAATTAGCAAAGTATAGATTTTGTTACTCCCTGCTCATCAGATCAATGTATTACAATATGATTGATGTAAAAGGAAGTGTGATGCCCAGTGGACTGGAATTGAGGCAAGTCATTATCAGCAAGACTATGGCAGGATTTGAGAGTTGACAGAACTCTGAGTTATTATAAAACAATAAAGGTGTATTGCTAATCCTTCCAGTTGAAAGAAAACTACTCCTGATGGTATTTGAGTGAAACAGCATTTGCCAGATAAAGAGCTGCATACCAGATGACATGGCATGGGTCCATTTGCCATAGCAATGAAACCAACCCTAGATGCCTAGACCAGCCTAGACCCGCAGGTGCGCTGGGCTCACCATCTAAGTTTACAAGTCTCCTGTCCTTCTTCGATATCATCAGTTTTCATCCCAGGCCGAGAAACACAAACTGCATTATAACAAGGATCTACTGTATTGCACAGGGAACTATACTCAATATTTTTAAATTGTGTGTGTGTGTGTGTGTGTGTGTGTGTGTGTGTGTGAGTATGCATTTAATAACAGGCATCTTAGGTCATAAGGTAATTAGGTGGTCCATGGCCAAGGATTCAGTCTTTCCCAGGGCTCAAGAGCAAGCCAGAAGTAGTCTTTCAAAATGATTATTACCATCTACAGATAGTAACATAACGGTGTTCCAAAATCTGGAGGGTCTGCAATGTGATCTGCCTGATAGAGCCTTCAAAAGGCACCCTTGTGTGAGACTTTATGGGCCATGTATCCAGGAGGACAGCACTTAAGTGACCACACACACACATGTGCGTGCACACACACACACACGTGCGTGCACACACACACACGCATCCAGGACGGGCAGTTCACATTGCAAGCTGGACCTATTATAGAACCTTATTTCTCTTTCTTCTCTTAAAAATTGGTAGCTTTCAGCTTACTCTATAACTGGTTGTAGTATAACACCTCAATGAGACACATGTTTCTTCCAAAATACAAAGAGGCCCATCAGTTACTATGGATATCTCTTAGTGGTAGGAGGAACCAGAAGCAGCAACTTGTCCTTCACTTTGAAAAGGATGTCCCGACACACTCAGATCAAAGAAACTGCACCGAGGTATGTGGGAGACAAAATAATGTTCTCTCGAAGATGCCCACATCCTAGTGCTCCAAACCTGTGAATATGTTCACATGTAAAATGACTACGGGTGTGATTAAGTTAAGAAATTTGAGATAATCATACTGTATTATCCTGGTAGATGCAACATAATCACAAGGATTCTTAAAGAGAGAGATAGAGGGTTGAAGTCAGAGTCGATGATGTGATAATGGAAGCAAAGGTCAGAGAGAGATGGAGGAAAGAAGTTCAAAGATGCTGTGGCTTTGATCCTGGAGAAAAGGGGCAATAATTGCAGGTAGTTTTCCAAAGCCGGGGGCTTTCCTTGTGGTTCCCTGATAGCTCAGTTGGTAAAGAATCCGTCTGCACTGCAGGCGACCTCGGTTCAAGTCCTGGGTTGGGAAGATCCGCTGGAGACGGGATAGGCTACCCACTCCATTATTCCAGGGCGTCCCTTGTGGCTCTGCTGGTGAAGAATCTGCCTGCAGTGCAGGAGACCGGGGTTCAGTCCCTGGGTTGGGAAGATTTCCTGGAGAAGGGAAAGGCTACCCACACCAGCATTCTGGCCTGGAGAATTCCATTTAGTCTATGGGGTTGCAAAGAGTCGGACATGACTGAGTGACTTTCACTTTTCCTTTGCTGGAAAAGGCAAAGAAACAGATGCTCCACTGAAGTATTTGAAAGGAACACAGTCCTCTCAGCACTTTGATTACATGACTTCTGACTTCCAGAGCAATGAGACAGCAAATTTGTTTTGCTTTTAGTCCCCTAAGTTTGTGGAAATGTGTTACCATGGCGACGAGAAACTAGTAGTAGTTGACAAGGAATTTGGGGATCACCTTCCACTTCCTCAATGTCTAAATTAGCAAAGTATAGATTTTGTTACTCCCTGCTCATCAGATCAATGTATTACAATATGATTGATGTAAAAGGAAGTGTGATGCCCAGTGGACTGGAATTGAGGCAAGTCATTATCAGCAAGACTATGGCAGGATTTGAGAGTTGACAGAACTCTGAGTTATTATAAAACAATAAAGGTGTATTGCTAATCCTTCCAGTTGAAAGAAAACTACTCCTGATGGTATTTGAGTGAAACAGCATTTGCCAGATAAAGAGCTGCATACCAGATGACATGGCATGGGTCCATTTGCCATAGCAATGAAACCAACCCTAGATGCCTAGACCAGCCTAGACCCGCAGGTGCGCTGGGCTCACCATCTAAGTTTACAAGTCTCCTGTCCTTCTTCGATATCATCAGTTTTCATCCCAGGCCGAGAAACACAAACTGCATTATAACAAGGATCTACTGTATTGCACAGGGAACTATACTCAATATTTTTAAATTGTGTGTGTGTGTGTGTGTGTGTGTGTGTGTGTGTGTGAGGGCTCATGTGCTTGTAGCTAGTTGCTCAGTCATGTCTGACCTTTTGTGACCCTTTGGACTGCAGCCCTCCAGGCTTCTTTTTCCATGGGATTTTTCAGGCAAGAAAACTGGAGTGGGTTGCCACATCCAGGTGGCATCCTCCCCACCCTAGGATCGAACCTGCATCTCTTGTGTCTCCTGCATTGTAGGTGGAATCTTTACCCACTGAGCCATCAGGGAAGCCAAATATATGGCTTATATATATTTATTCACTGTGCTGTACATCTGAAATTAACACAACATGGTAAATCAACTATACTTCAATTTCTAAAAATGTTGTGTTAGGAATCACCGCTCCTACATCTCTCAATCTCAGGTCCTTGATGGTGAAAATAATTCTGCAGTTCTCTTTCGAATGTGGCATTGCTATTATTAATAAACTATTTCCCTAGGCAGAGGGAGTTTTAGTGTCCTCTGCTTGACCGTTGCTACCTGTAGTAGTTTTCCACTGCTGCGTAACAATGACCACACATTTATTGGCTTAAGACACCACTCACTGAATAGCTCATATTTCTGAGGTCAGAAGTCTGGCACAAGGTGGGTGGCTTCTCTGCTCAGGCTGGAATCAAGGTGTTGACCATCTGCTTTCTCATGTTGAGTTCAAGATTCTCTTCCAAACTCATTCCTGTTTCTGGCAGGAATTCAGAGAAGAGCTGCCAAAGAACTCTTAAAAGTATATTCTCCTCGCAACTGTTTTTATTACAGGCTTGGTGAAGGAATTGTCTTATGGATCCTCTTGGGAAACACTGTTAGAGGGTAGATGAGCAAGGTACGCCAGCATTAAGATCTCTCTAAGATTCTGGATTTCTTTCTCTGCAATATACCAGGGAAGTTCTGGCATTTCCACTTGATTTCATTTTCAGTTTGGCATTTCAATCCCACAGGAGATTTGGGGATACAGTTTAAAACAACCAAGCAGACTTTCAGAGAGATACCCAGTGGCTCAAAGTAACTTACTGAACCCAGAATTACTGCTTAGTAAGCCAAATCAACAAATCCATCCAAACCTAACATCCTATTCCTTCCACATTCCCCCAACACACTTAAAACACATTCCTAATTCTCTCCCCCCAGGTTACTTGTCAGTATAAATTGGCCAAACCTTGCAATTCTTCTTTATATTGCATGTCCTCACGGGTCTCATTTTGTGTCTTATCCTCTTAGGCATTGTCTGGACTTGCATTTGGCTATAGGTCTAGAAGCAGTGAAGGTTTAAGTATTGGGCCTTGTCATGGAACAATAGTCCCCTGCAAGGAACATATCTTTGGGGTCCATTTCAGGTACTTCAGGTAAGGGGACACGAACCTATTCTGACAGGAAGAGAAGACAGAAAGGCTGCTTCTACTGTAAAAGAGGCTCAGGAAAATTTAGGGGTTCAACATCCCCAGATTTATTGGAATCTGCACATGTGAATCCGGTTTCCAGGATACCATTCTTCCAAACAAATGCCTTAACCTTCACCTAAGAGACTGTGATACTGGCAATTCAACTGTGCTATAATTCAGCCCCATGCAGGTTTAGACCTGGGATTAAAGACTCAGAAAGCTCAGTCATAGGCTATAGAAGATAAGGGTTTCAGGTCCATCTATATTCCTGGTTTCTTCTCAGACATTGAACAGGACATTTAAAAGCCCTGAGCTGATAATATTCTTCCCCTAAGTTCTCTCCCACACTTAAAAGCAACTTCTCGTTGTTTAGTTGCTAAGTCTTGTCTGACTCTTTGCGACCTCATGGACTGCAGCATGCCAGGGTTCCCTATCCTTCACTACCTGCCAGAGTTTGCTCAAATTCATGTCTGTTGAGTCAGTGATGCTATCTAACCATCTCATCCTCTGTCACCCTCTTCTCCTTTTGCCTTCAATCTTTCCCAGCATCAGAGTCTTTTTCAATGAACCAACTCTTCGCATCAGGTGAGCAAAGTACTGGAGTTTCAACTTCAGGATCAGCCCTTCCAGTGAATATTCAGGGTTGACTTCCTATAGGATTGACTGATTTGATCTCAAGGCTCTCAAGAGTCTTCTAACTAAGCCCATTATCATCCTTACTTTCACTTAAGTTAGTAATTCCATGCCAGACTCCTGGTCACTCAAAGCCTTGCTCTACAGGCACCTGATCATCATGCGTTGCTGGAAGAACAGGTGCATTATCAGGGGAGTGACACGTGTCAGCTACCCCAGCTAATTCAACACCGGACTTCAGAGCAGAGACATGGCTGCTGCTTCACTTTTACCTCCCAAGTCTCGTGTCTATTTCTCTTTTTCATAACCTGGAACCACATGAAGTAGAAAACTGGTGGAAATTCAGTTCCCACTCAGCCAAGATGACAAAACCACTGCTTAAAGCCCCTTCCTGTGCCCTCTAGTGAGCCACCTCTTCAAGATATGAAGTTGAAAGACCGCTTAGCACTGGAGAAGATAATTCTGAGTAAAATGTGGTTGACAGACATTAAAAATAGAAGATGCACTCTAACACAAGGTTTTCTGTGGGAGGACAAAGAAGAAACACTAGCAACTTTCTCGCTTACCCAGTCTAACACAAAATGAAACAATGAGAGCATTTACTGCTTCATGGAACCCAAAGAACTGTAAGCCACATTGCAGGTTTGGGAAAGTTGTAGTTTCTGAAAATTCTCCCTTTTTAGTTCTCCTTCCACCTGTTGTCCTTGGGTTCCCATTGCTGTCTCCATAGAATTAGCATCTATTACTTTATTAATGGACAGTTATGTGTCCATCTGACCATTTGCTGTCCTCAGCCTTCCACTGCATTCCATCTGACAGATCTCAGTAGACCTGTTTTACTTTCCTCTTGTCATTTTCCTGCTCAAAATTAGTTAGGAATAACCCATTCTCCAATCCCCTTCCCCAACTACAGGAAAATGTCCTCACTCCATGCAGGAGTCTTTTCCGTTTTTGTTCCATAACCACACTATATTAAAAAACAAAAAGCATCACTTTGATTAAGTGGCAAAGAGGCGATCTAGCTAGCAGCAGTGAGGACTACACAAAAGATCGAATTTGGGCTCTGCAGGAAGGGTCTGACTAGTTCCATAAGTCAAGCAGCGTGCAGGTCAGTTCTGCAGTTGTTGCTCACACCACAAGTGATCCAGCGTATTGTGTAAGTTCAAGCAAGTCAGGGTTTGTGTCCATAGGAGTTCACTAATGCAGAAAAAGACTGAAGGAAGAAATACAGCTCTCAAACGGCAAAGTCCAAAGTTCAGGAGGTCAGCTTGTCAAGATATTTAAACTGGAGTGCAGACACTGAGCCAAACCCAGAGAATAGAGCCAAAGCTTATTTTTCTCCTCTACACTTGGCTCAGACCAAGGGAGGGTCGCCAGCCCTGCTGCTGCTGCTGAGTCGCTTCAGTCGTGTCCGATTCTGTGCGACCCCATAGACGGCAGCCCACCAGGCTCCCCCGTCCCTGGGATTCTCCAGGCAAGAGCCAGCCCTGCTCACACAATTACCAAAGCTGGAACCAAGTTCAGGATATGAAGTCTCTCTGCTAATTGGTCAAGGGGCACAACCAGGTTGACCATGGGTCTGAGTTTGCATGCATGGGGGCAGTCACATCCCCATGTGTCAGGCCCACTACTCTCCAAGTGGCCCCATTTGGAAAAAAAATTACATTCTCATTTTATACTTAGATAATATCTCGGCTCCCTCAAGACTGAACTAGTTTTGCATATCTTACTTACAAACTTTGACTTACATGAACTTGAACTTCCCTTCCTAATTGTCTTTATCTTCCTGGTGATTAATATCTTTCATGTTCCAACTTATATCCAGCCCCTTAATAACATTCTGTAACGATGCTAATCTGGCTTCTATTCCAGGCTTTGTTGCCAGTTGCATGACCTTATGTAAGCTACTTAACCTATCTGTGTATCAGTTTTCTGATCTTTCAATTTGACAGAACAGGTATCTACAACATGGATTTATTGTAAAAATTAAAATAGGTTAATACATGAAAAGTGTTCAGATTAGCGCTCTGAAACCTAACATATGTTAAATAAATGTCTGTTAACTTTATCAGTAGCAACAGCATGGACGCTCTCTCCCTTCATCTGAATTCATATAGCATCCTTATTTGGCACTTGACTTGTTACTTAAATATTTGTGGTTATCTTGTTTCCCAACTTAATTCTAATAACAAGGACTACCAAGGGAACATTTCATGCAAGGATGGGCTCAATAAAGGACAGAAATGGTCTGGACCTAACAGAAGCAGAAGATATTAAGAAGAGGTGGCAAGAATACACGGAAGAACTGTACAAAAAAGATCTTCACGACCCAGATAATCATGATGATGTGATCACTAATCTAGAGCCAGACATCTTGGAATGTGAAGTCAAGTTGGCCTTAGAAAGCATCACTACGAACAAAGCTAGTGGAGGTGATGGAATTCCAGTTGAGCTGTTTCAAATCCTGAAAGATGATGCTGTGAAAGTGCTGCACTCAATCTGCCAGCAAATTTGGAAAACTCAGCAGTGGCCACAGGACTGGAAAAGGTCAGTTTTCATTCCAATTCCAAAGAAAGGCAATGCAAAAGAATGCTCCAATTACCGCACAATTGCACTCATCTCACATGCTAGTAAAGTAATGCTCAAAATCCTCCAAGCCAGGCTTCAGCAATACGTGAACCGTGAACTCCCTGATGTTCAAGCTGGCTTTAGAAAAGGCAGAGGAACCAGAGATCAAATTGCCAACATCCGCTGGATCATGGAAAAAGCAAGAGAGTTCCAGAAAAACATCTACTTCTGCTTTATCGACTATGCCAAAGCCTTTGACTGTGTGGATCACAATAAACTGTGGAAAATTCTGAAAGAGATGGGAATACCAGACCACCTAACCTGCCTCTTGAGAAATCTGTATGCAGGTCAGGAAGCAACAGTTAGGACTGGACATGGAACAACAGACTGGTTCCAAATAGGAAAAGGAGT
>SJYT01000262.1:294187-335153 GCA_006410635.1 Cephalophus harveyi
AGACTCTTGAGAGTCCCTTGGACTGCAAGGAGATCCAACCAGTCCATTCTGAAGGAGATCAGCCCTGGGATTTCTTTGGAAGGAATGATGCTAAAGCTGAAACTCCAGTACTTTGGCCACCTCATGTGAAGAGTTGACTCATTGGAAAAGACTCTGATGCTGGGAGGGATTGGGGGCAGGAGGAGAAGGGGATGACCGAGGATGAGATGGCTGGATGGCATCACTGACTCGATGGATGTGAGTCTGAGTGAACTCCGAGAGATGGTGATGAACAGGGAGGCCTGGCGTGCTGCGATTCATGGGGTCGCAAAGAGTCGGACACGACTGAGCGACTGAACTGAACTGAAATAAAGATGGTTTACTTTAAGATAATCTTTCAAAAATAATTTGCCATTGTTAAACAGGGCCCATGAAGAAAGCAGGAACTTTATTTCCTGTGTAGGACTGCACCCCAGAGCCTCCATCTTGAGAATAATTTCTGTACAGATTGGAACAAGGGGTGCAGATGTGAAAGAGGTTCGAGGGCCTTGAACCAAACCCTAAGAAATCAGAAGAAAGCAGGTGATTTTTGCTTTCTCAATGAAACATTTAAATAAAAGTTGTTTTACTGATCTTTGTCCATTTCTCTTAAATTTGGTTTATCTCTTTGGACAATTAAATGTTTTATCTGGTAGTTTCTAGAAAATAAAAACTAGTAACTTCATTCCGTGTACATGCCATTGGGACTAACTGGGCTTCCCTGGTGGCTCAGATGGTAAAGAATCCACCTGCAATGCAGGAGACCTGAGTTCGATCCCTGGGTGGGGAAGATCCCCTGGAGAAAGGAATGGCTACACACTCCAGTATTCTTGCCTAGAGAATTCCATGAATAAAAAAGCCTAGTGAATTACAGTCCACGGGGTTGCAAAGAGTCAGACACAGCTGTACAACTAACACTTTCATTCAATGTGCAGAAACTGGTACCCTTCTTAGCACTGTTCCAGGACACTCAGAAGATAAGGATTAAAAACAAACAATAATATTTCTGTCTTATGAGACTTACAATCTAAAGGAAATAATTTTAAAATGCAGCTTACACATCTAAATTTGAGTAATAAAACTATAAAAATATGGACACATAAATAGCAGTCAAAGTAAACACAGTTATTGCTCTAGGGACACAGTGGATAAAAGAAAAAGTTAGTATTCTTATTTTCTGCACTATCCAATTTACTTCTCATTGCATACCTATTCCATAATCATTTTTTTCTATTTTGAATCAAAGCACAAGCTTATCAAAAACAAAAACTAGATATTTTCCCTTTCATTTCCAAAGAGAAGAGCAAACCTTAGTCAATCAGCACTAGAAGTTAGTTTAAAAATCACTACACCGAGGATAAAGTCAGGATTCTTCACAGTGTTTTTAAATATTACTGTTAAAAATCAGCACTAAGTGCAACTTTCCCTGTGCCTGAAGAAAGGGGAGAACAGGTGTTGTTTCCTCAGATGAAGAGACTCTGATTGTTTTTATATTTCTTGAGTTAATAAGAAGTGAAGCTATCATCACTGGAGTCAACATTACAAGTTGGATGTAAATCCAATTTGACTTCCTGTAACACATATATGACAAGTTAGCCTATTCCTTATAATAAATAGGAAAATAAGCATCATAGTCTCAAAGTTAAAGGTTATATAACCATGTATCACTGTAGTTAAAATAGAATCTAGAGAACTTCCGTGAGGAGGAGGCTGTTTAAATCCACATTATGTCACTTTTCTTCCTCATGAAACACGGATAAAACTACAGTAAAGAGACAGATGTTTAAGACACAAACTCCTAAAAAGCTAAATTCTAGGCCAGTGATGAAAGAGCCAATCAATAACCAATCTGATTTATTTCCTCCAGAAATAGTGATACCCATCACATCTGTGGGGAGTTAAAGGGGGCTTACAGAGCAGTTATATCATTAGATCCCTTCATCAGTGGGGAATTATCTCTCTCAACACCAACAGAATACCAGATATTTAACTTCTGAAGAAGCTAAACAGAGGGGCTCTGGACAGATCATTGCAGACCCCAACTGAGAGACTGTAATAAAAATGGGATATGAGAAGGAAGAAAGATTAAGCAAATTATTCACACCTAAATTTCAAAACCTGCATTTAGAATGTGAGTCAAGGCTGATCTTGAAAAAAAATGTTACCTACTTCAGAAGTTTCTTCCAAAGATTTTAAAACCAATGCATAAAACTAACCACCAATATCACAGTTTAAAGCTAGAAATTAGAAGGTAATTTTATACAGGCTACAAGTTCGGATCATTTATAACATCAGTGGTAGCAAAGGACTCAATGGCAGGTCTCTCCAACTTCCCTCATTACCTCTTCCAGGTGCAACAAACACCCACACACACACTCAGATGCCAAAGGTAAAAAAGCTGAGAGGTGGGGAAAAAAGGATACTACAATGAAGGAAAAAAATCATTTCCAAAAGTATACATGATATTAACAAAAACAGAAATATTCCTAACTAAGATATAAAGACTGAATGATGTTAGGAATTTAAAATATATATTTCAAATAATTTAATTATGCTATGCATTCTATGGCCAAAATTGAAAAGAATTAGAATAATAAAAGGAAATTGGAAAAATTCACAAATATGTGCATATGAAACAATATACTCCTAAATGAATAAAGATGTAACAAAGCAAATTAGAAAATACTTGGAAATAAATAAAACAAAACTCAACAAACCAAAACATAATGGAATGTAACTAAAGGAATATTGGAGGGAAATATATAGCTCTAAATGCCTAAATTTATTTATGTTTTACAATTATTAGTTTCAGGCATAAGAGACAGTGACTCAATATTTTTAAATATTATGAAATTATCACCTCAGTAGGAGCAGTTACCATCCACTGACATTTGGATGTCAGTTGTTATAATGTTACTGTAACATTATATTCCCAGTGACTTAAGCTGCAAGTCTGTGCCTCTTAATCTGCTTCACTTATTTCGTCCATCTTTCCATCCTTCTGGAAACCACCAGTTTGTCCTCTGTATCTATGAATCTGTTTTGTTTCTTGTGTTGTTTTGTAGATTTCACATACAAGTAAAATCACACAGTATTTGATTTTATCTGACTTATTTCACTTAACATAATACCCTCCAGATCTGTCCATGTTGCTGTAAATGACAAGATGTCATTTTTATGGCTGGGTAATATGCCACTGTATATATATATGGCACACCTTCTTTGTCCATTCATTGACCAATGGACATGCATTCAACTTCAAACTACCAGAAAGCTACAGCAATCACATGTGCCAGTGTGACCCTGGCACAAAAACAGACACACAGGTGAGCAGAACATAATAGAGAGCCCAAAACAAACCCATAGTCACGTGGTTATTTAATCTACAATAAAGGAGGCAAGAATAGTCAATATGCAAATCACAGTCTCTTAAATGGTTCTGGGAAAACTGGCCAGCTATGTGAAAAAGCATGAAAGTGCTACTTTCTTACGTCATACACAAAATTAAACTCAAAACAGATTTAGGACACGAATGTAAGATCTGAAATATCAAAAATCTTGGGGAAAAAAATAGGCAGTAACTTCTTTGACATCAGCCTTAGCAATAATTTCTTTTTTTTTTTTTTAGCTGAAGAGCACAGAACTTTAATATACAGTCAGGGAAATTTACATCTCTCCTAAAAATTGGGGATTATTTCATCTACATATTTATGATTGATTGTTTCCAAAAAGATAGAAGAATCTTTTCCCCAGATTCTGCATCATCTTTGCAAATTAGGTACATGGTGAGTCCCCTGAGAGCTATAACTCTGCACTACACTTAATATCCAAACAGCTGGAAGGAAACTTAAAGGTCAACTACTCTGATTACTCATATAATATATAATAACTATACAGCATTCCTGACACACAGCCATAACTCTGCTTAAAAACATTCATGAACAAGAAACTTACTACCTCAAAAAGCCATTCAGCATCTTTTCATGTCCATCCTGGCCATCTGCACGTTCAGTGGAATCTAAAATATGGCACAAATGGACCTAGCTACAAAACAGAAACAGGCTCAGACATTGTGGTTGGCAGGTGGGAGGGGGCATGGGGAGGGATGGACTGGGAGTTTGGCGTTGGTAGATGCAAACTATTACATTTAGAACGGATAAACAACAAGTGCTAATGTATGGTACTATGTTCAATATCCTGTGGTAAACTGTAATGGAAAAGAATGTTTAAAAAGAATGTATCTATGTGTATAACTGAGTCTTTCTTCTGCAGAGCAGAGATTGGCACATCACTGTAAAATCAACTATACTTCAATAAATTTTTTTCCTTAAAAAGCCATTCAGACCATGTTTGGGCATTCTAAAGGTTAGAACAGTCTTTGCAGACTTTTTAGGCTTAATACCCATAATACCAAAGGTGGTACTTCTAAGGAAAAGATAGCTAAATGTGACTCCATTTAAAAAAATAATAAAGTAAACAAAAATATCCCTATGGATAGGTTAGACTGTGCTATAGCAAGAAAACAAACAACAAATAGAAAAAACCCCAAATCTTAGCAATTCAGTACAACAAAGGTTTATTTTGTTTACACATCATGTTGTAAGCAGGAGGCGCCACCCACTTTTGTCACTTGGAGACGCAGGTAGACACTGTCTCCATCTCTGCCGTGATCACATGCTCTCACAATCAGCGCAGAAGAGGAAGTTACACACTCACCCACAGGGAACACAGTCCTGGGCTCACAGCCAGACACGGCCGAGGGTCTGAGCGTGAGCACACGGCCATAACCACCGCTGCTCTCTTTAAAGCAAGTGTGTGTGCGCGCAGCCGCTCAGTCACGTCTGACTCTTTGCAACCCCGTGGGTGGTAGCCCATCAGGCTCCTCTATCCGTGGGATTTTCCAGAGGCATAATGCGGTGGGTTGCCAGTTCCTCCTCCAGGGGATCTTGCTGACCCAGAGATGGGACCCATGTCTCCAGAGTCTCCCACACTGGCAGTCAGGTTCTTTTCCACTGGCACCACCTGGAAAGCTCCAAAGAGAGTCATATAACTGAGCTTAATTTCAAAGAGGGTAGGAAAGCGAGCTCAAAATTTAGGGGAGCAAAACTTGACCGTTACTTTTCTGGGTTAAAAAGCAAAATATTACAGATAGCATTAAATGATATGGGACAAATTCGGTAATATTACTCAGAATACACACATCAAAAAGATACGCTACTTTTTATATATGGTAAACACTTAGAACTCGGTAAAAAAGAAAAAGAGCATTAATTACCTCCAATATGTGTATTAATGAAAGGCCTGAAAAGAGAGGACTATAAAGGATAGAGATAATATTTTAACAGATATGGTCAAATAATCTCATTGGTAATGAAACACTGATAGAGTACTTGTAAAAATACAAGCCAGTACTCATGGAATAATTGTACTGTGTCAGGCACTGTACTTAAAATTTATACACATTATCTGAATGTTTCCCCAATTTTACTACAAGATGAGTATCTTTTATTCATCCACCTTAGAGATGAGGCTGAATATATTAAATAAACTTCTCAGGGTCATTCAGCTTGCAATCATGGAGCTGGGTTTCAAATCCAGATGTGTCTGCACTTTTTTAAGCCATATTTAAATATGAGTGAAAATTATAATATAAATGAAAATCATAATCATCACTCATTTTTTTTAGAGTTACAAAGCCAGCATTGAAAAAGGAGTAAAATCTGATGGTAGTGCAGGTACAGATTCTTAAAATCTTCCTACAGAGGATTTAAATTGTATCTAAAAAAAATTTCCCTGTACACTGTCTGATTCATCAATTCTACTTGTAGTAATCAAATAGAATACTTAGAATAAAAGGAAATAATCAAAGTTGGGAACAAAGACACATTGTTTGAGGGCCAATCCTGTAAGCAAGCGCACAGAACATGCCTGTCCTCAGGCATGTTCAATCCTGCAGTAATCATGAAAATCTGAAAGTCACTCTCTTCATTGAGGAAAAGCTCAGGCATGTGAAGTACCCACTATACCACATCTGTTGCCATCACTGAGTCCAAACTAGATTCCCTGTACAAAAAATCTAAGACGCCCATGTGGTTTTCTTTGTTTCGTTCTGATTGTTTTGTCAGTTCCACTATGTAATGGTTTCATCACTGCCCAGACACTACCAACATTTACTGAGCACACTGTGTAAAGTACTAGGGAAAACTAGATAAACAGATGACCCACAGCTCCTCTTTCAAAGTGGTTACCTAGCGGAGACAATCTCCACACAAATGGTAAAACACTTTGATATTATATGTTAGCCAGGACACAAAGAGACAGGGATGGCAGCTACCCCATCATCAAGGAGGCAAAGAAGACTTCCTGGAGGAACTGAAAGTCACTCAGTTGTGTCCGACTCTTTGCAACCCCATGGACTATACAGTCCATGGAATTCTCCAGGCCAGAATACTGGAGTGGGTAGCCTTTCTCTTCTCCGGGGGCTCTTCCCAATCCAGGCATCAAACCCAGGTCTCCCCCATCGCAGGCAGTTTCTCTACCAGCTGAGCCACCCAAGAACACTGGAGTGAGTAGCCTATCCCTTCTCCAGGGGATCTTCCAGGCTCAGGAATCGAACCGGGGTCTCCTGCATTACAAGTGGATTCTTTAGAGGGTAACAATTAATTTGAGATAATTTAATTGCGATACGTTTGAGTTAGCCAGGTGAGAAAAGTCAACAGTCAACCAGTCCAGGGAAGAAGGATAAACAAAGCCATACAGGCATGAAATAGCATCACAGGGGTTCACTGTGTCAAACTTTTGTGGTCTCATCTGTGGGACTGACTTTGGAACTTCTGGTGCAAACTTTGGAGGAGAAAGAAAATAGGAAAACTTGTACCTTGTTATCTGTAGCCTGTAAGACTGTCATTCAGTGAAAGATAATAAAATTCTGTCTCATTCTGTCTCATGGACTAATTTTTTTTCCCTTTTCACCGCTCGCCTTAAATTCAATACAACACCACGCATATTGATTTGGGGTTTGAACACGCTATATATTTAAAGGAAAGGGCAGGCGGAAAATGTGAGGTGATAAATCAAAAGCTACCAGAACCTTGTGTGGTATGCATTTGATGGGCAAAAACAGAAGTTCCCTTTCAAATGTGAATGTTGTTTACTGATATGACGAATGGGCTTTAAGTTCCATTCCTCTGAGCATTCTTTTTATTATTACAATTAAATGATGGTTTCAAATAAGCTGCATTGCTTCCCTCTAAAACTCATCCCAGGGATGTGCAGGTGAAAGGCTACCCAGCCTGGGAGAATTTGCTGGCTTTTTCTGTTAATACGTGGTGTCCCACGAAAGCACCATTGATTCATCAAGAGTTCATCCTTTGTAAGAAAGATCACATCCACCTTAAGGCATCAGAAGAAATATGCACTTTAAAATTGTACGCAAGGCAATTACAAACTGGGATCAGAAAGAAACTTGTGCAGCTGGGATTAATATGACACAGTGAAAATCATTCTCCAATTTCACAGGTATTTTCTGTACAATCATATATCAGTTTATGTAAATATTACAGGAGAATACAGCCAGATATTTATACATACTTAAAATTTTAATTTTGAGACAAGTTGCATATTCCTATGCAATTGGAAAAAGTGAAAGCAGCTCTTTTGCCCCTTTCCCCTTTGCCCATTTCATTCCTTCCTAATCTTAGAAAAACCTAGGAATAACAATAATAATAATAATAATCTTAGAAAAACATAGGAATGAGATCATTAAGCAATTGGAACTAACTCCAGACTTATGCTCACCTGATGTACACCATGCCTTGTCTAATCTGTTGATTCCTTCTCTAGATAAAAAGAAGTAAGACTGAAGAATTCAGCAGTTAAAAGATGACTAGCTCTGTTCGCCCAACAGCCCCCTCAACAATTCTGTAGGCAGATCACACACACACATTTGAAGGAAGTCCTCCAGTTTGCACTCAATGGTCGATGATGCAGAACCCAACTTCATGCCTCGAAGATCCACTGAG
The DNA here is from genome assembly GCA_006410635.1 of Cephalophus harveyi. NCBI lineage: Eukaryota > Metazoa > Chordata > Mammalia > Artiodactyla > Bovidae > Cephalophus > Cephalophus harveyi. The sequence continues at coordinate 302,227 of SJYT01000262.1, forward strand.
ATTCCTCCCCTTCATGTTCACTTTAAAACACGGCTCAGCAAAATCTCTAGAGTTGGTCCCTGGACATGAACCCACCAACTCCCCAGGTTGCTGGTTTTTCTAATTACAACACCTTTCCTTTCTACTGACACTTCTCTCTCGAATTACTGGCTTATGAGCGGCGAGCAGTCAAGCCTGAGTTCAGTTACAAGAGTAGTATAGAGACAATCATGCAAGCTTAACCGTGATGCTCCCAAGGATAACATCCTCTGAACATCGAGTCCAACGTCATGACCAGCATATTGAGGCTAATGCAAAGATACAGAACATTTTCATTATAAGATTCCTCATTTTGCCCTTTAATAGCCACACCCAGTTCCCTTGCGTTCCCCTCTATGCTGTGCTCTTTCCTCCCAGTCTCCTCTCTCATCTTTATTTAATCCCTGGTAACCACTGATCTGACCTTCATTTCAATAATTTCATCATTTCAAGAGTTATATAAAGGGGATCATACCTGGTACAATCTTTTGGGACTGAGTTTTGGCTCAAGCATGATTCTCTCGAGATCCATCTATCCATGGTTCTCTGTGTGTATCAATAATGTGTTGCTTTTTACCACAGAGAAGGATTTCATGGTATTGCTGGACCACAGTTAAATTGTTCATCAACTGAAAGACAGGGGGTAGTTTCTAGTTTCTGACTATTACTAAAAAAGCTATAAATATTGCTATCAGATTTTTGTGTAAACATAAGTTTTCCACTTCTCTTGAGTAAAGATTGTTATTGTTGTTGACTTGCTAAGTCATGTCCAACTCTTTGTGGCCCCATGGACTGTGGCATGCCAGGCTCCTCTGTCCTCCACTATCTCCTCAAGTTTGCTTAAATTCATGTCCATTGAGTTGGTGGTGCCATCTAACCATATTATCCTCTGCCAATCCCTTCTTTTGCCTCTAATCTTTCTAGCATCAGGGTCTTTTCCAGTGAGTTGGCTCTTCATATCAGGTGACCAGAGTACTGAAGCTTCAGATTCAGAAACAGTTTTTTCAATAAATATTGAGGGTTAATTTCCTTTAGGACTGACTGGTATGATCTCCTGGCAGTCCAAGGGATTCTCAAGAGTCTTCTCCAGCACCATGATTTGAAAGCATCAATTTTTTGGCACTCAGTCTTCTTTATGGACCAATTCTCACATCTGTAGATGACTATTGGAAGAACCATAGCTATGACTATATGGACCTTTGTTGGCAAAGTGATGTCTCTGCTTATTAAAACACCATCTAGATTTGTCACAGCTTTCCTTCCAAGGAGCAAGCATCTTTTAATTTTATGGCAGCAGTTATCATCCTCAGTGATTTTGGAGCCCAAGAATATAAAATTTGTCCTTGCTTCCACTTTTCCCCCTTCTGTTTGCCATGAAGTGATGGGACCATATGTCATGATCTTAGTTTTTTTAATGCTGAGTTTCAAGCTAATTTTTTCACTCTCCTCTGTCACCCTCATCAAGAGGCTTTTAGTTTCCCTTGACCTTTTGCCATTAGAGTGGTATCATCTGCATATCTAGGGTTGTTGCTATTTGTCCCAGCATTCTTGATTCCAGCTTGTGATTCTTCCACCCTGGCATTTTCCATGATGTACTCTGCATATAAGTTAAATAACTAGGGTGACAATATTTAGCTTTGTTTGCTTCTTTCCCAAATTTGAACCAGACTGTTGTTCCATGTCCAGTTCTAATGGTTGCTTCTTATCCCACATTCAGGTTTCTCAGGAGAAATGTAAGGTGGCCTGCTATTCACATCTCTTTAAGAATTTCCACAGTTTTTTGTGATCCACACAGCCAAAGGCTTTAGTATAATCAATGAGACAGAAGTAGATATTTTCTTGAATTACTCCTTTTTGCCATGATCCAACAAATGTTGGCAATTTGATCTATGGTTCTTCTGTCTTTCAAAACCCAGCTTGTACATCTGGAAGTTCTCTGTTCATGTACAGCTAAAGCCCAGCTTGAAGGATTTTGACCATAACCTTGCTAGCATGTGAAATAAGTGCAACTGTATAGTGTTTGAACATTCTTTGGAATTGTCCCTCTTTAGGATTGAAATGAAAATTGACCTTTTTCAGTCCTGTGGCCATTGCAGAGTTTTCCAAATTTCCTGAGATACTGAGTGCAGCAGTTTAATAGCATCATCTTCTATGATTTTTAATAGCTCAGCTGGAATTCTGTCACTTCTACCAGCTTTCTTCATAGTAATGTTTCCTAAGGCCTACTTGACCTCACACTCCAGGATGTCTGGCTCTAGGTGAACAACCACATCATCATGGTTATCCAGCTCATTAAGACCTTTCTTGTACAGTTATGAGCATCCTTGCAACTTCTTAATCTCTTCTGCTTCTCCTTGATTTTTAACGAAATTTTCTGATTGTCCCTCAGAGTGGCTATACTGTTTTACATTCCCTCAGTAATGAATGACATGGTTTCTCTATATTCTTGCTAGCATTTGATGTTATCACTAATTTTTATTATAATAATTCTAATAGGAAATAGTTATGTCTTATTATGGCTTTAAGTTGCATTTACTTGATGGATAATAATATAAAATATATTTTCTTGTGCTTTTATGTCATGCTTATATCCTGTTTAGAAAAATGTCTCTTCAAGTCTATTGCCCATTTTCTAATTGAATTGTTTGTTTTTACTACTGAGGTTTGAGAGTCCTTTATATATTCTATACTCATCTTGGATAGTGGTTAGCAAATATTTTTGCTTCTTTTCAGCCTTTTAATAATGTAGAGCAAATTTGTTTATTTGATCAAGCCCAATATACCAACTTATTTTTTTAATGGCTAGTTCCACTGGTGTCAAGAATTCTTACAGTTTTACATTTTATATGATACATTTATGATGCACTTTGAATTCAATTTTTAAAAGTATGATGTTGAGGCTTTAGGTTTTTTTTCTCTTGCTTATTAATGTCCAATTGCTGTAGTACCATTTGTTGAAAATCCTATCCTTCCCCCATTGAACTGCTTTTGCAACTCTGTCAAAATCAGTTGGTCCTGTCTTCATCTATTTTTGAATGCTTCGGTTTCACCAGTTTACTTGTTTATCCATTTTCTAAGTTGCCTTGATCACTAAACTATTATTGAGTAGACATTCTTTTACCTTTATTCTTCTTTTTCAAACCATGTTTTAGCCATTCTTCTTCCTAAGCTTTCCATTTAAATTTCATATTTTTTCTATATATCCCCCAAAAATCTTGTTGGGATTTTAAAATATAGTATATTAAATCTTTATATCAGTTTGGGAAGGACTAATATCTTTACTCTGTTGAGTTTTCCAATCTACAGACATGGTATATCTATCCATTTAATTAGCTCTTGATTTCTTTCATCATCCTAAGGCCCTCTGGTTTCTGATGCTGAGCCAGATAATACTGTATCTTAATTTCAGGACTTACAGGGGTTTAGTTGTATTTCACATGAGGATAGGGAAGAAAATCTACTCCATGTTCCCAGAAATGGAAGCGATCTTAAAAACATAACCATACAATTAAAGAAGTTTTAACCTCTGCACAAACATGCCTCCCTGCTATCTCCCTCTAAACAAATGCTATTCTTATTCATATTTACCAAACATTTAACACCTGTTTATAGTATAATTCACTCCTTTGCACCAGTGTAAGTCACCACCAATATTTTTCCATTTCTCCCCCAAACCACTGGAAACTTTATTATTACAGAGAAGTAGAAAGCTTGCCTCCCTTTTACATTCTGTCCATTGCAGCACTACAGATACTTGTGAACAAGAAGCTGATTAAAGATCAATAGTAAATGAAGTTAAACAAGTTTAGAAACTCAAAAGGAAAAGAACATTTAATTTGCCAATCAACCAACAAGAAAATATACTTAACAATTTTACAGAATCCTTCATTTTTTAAAAAAGTGAGGTCTTATTAAAAATGGCCCACAAGATTAAAGACTAATAGTTAAACAGCATATAGACAATATATTAGACATAAAGGTAACATTTTTGGTTTAAGAGACACCAAAATTATTTTTAGGTGACATTTCAGTTAATTTAAGCTGAATCTGCGAGAAGATGCAGATTTTTTCATATTTATTTCCCTATTTACTGACTTAGTAAGATTGGTATTAATAAGGAAACAACTTTATTTTAACATACAAAGTAACATATTCTCCTTCCAGTGGATGATGATGACATAAAACCCCAAAGAATAAAAAGTTCACAGCTAAATTTCACTAATAAGAACACTGCATGCTAAGTCACTTCAGTCATATCCAGCTCTTTGTGACCCTATGGACAGTAGCCCCACCAGGCTCTTCTGTCCATGGAATTCTCCAGGCAAGAAGACTAGAGTGGGTAGCCATGCCCTTCTCCAGGGGATCTTCCTGACCCAGGGATCAAACCTGCATCTTTTAAGTCTCCTGCATTGGAAGGCAGGTTCTTTAACATTATGTTCCTAGAAATTATAAAACCTGAATCTATAAATAATTAGGAGCCAAACTTAATAATTATAATTTCATAAATGTTAAGCTGCTCCTGGAGAAAAATATGGGAGCAAAAAACATAAGGGAGAGAGAGAGAGAGGAAGAACAAAGGGAAGATACTGGGTATAGGAGTTGCCTACAGGTGTCTACAGGCGGATTTAAATGCAAGTGTTTCGAGTCCCAGAAACCAAGCACCATCCTGGAAGGAAGTGTGTGCTCAACATATGTTTTCTGACTTCAGACAGGTTGAAAAAAAAGGAGCTTGGGCTCCTCCTCTCTGAATTGTTTTTCTTCTGAGGTCTGATGAATTTCAGAGAAAATAACACTGCCACCTTTAAGGCATTTTGAGATTTCCTCCAATTCTTGATTCCAACATTATTTTTTCTTTTCTTTCTTTGTCTTTTAATAATCTCAAAGATTTCCTTACCTGGTTCAGTATGAGAATACATATCTTATCTTACCTTATCTTCTGCCAAAAGAATACATTTCTTAATGCCGACTAAGGTCCGTCTAGTCAAGGCTATGGTTTTTCCTGTGGTCATGTATGGATGTGAGAGTTGGACTGTGAAGAAGGCTGATCGCCGAAGAATTGATGCTTTTGAACTGTGGTGTTGGAGAAGACTCTTGAGAGTCCCTTGGACTGCAAGGAGATCCAACCAGTCCATTCTGAAGGAGATCAACCCTGGGATTTCTTTGGAAGGAATGATGCTAAAGCTGAGACCAATGTTTTAAATCATAATTTTCTGTAAATAAAGATGCTCATGAATGAACTATGGGCTTGGGAGAAGCAGGAGCAGGACGCTGAGGGCTGGTAAGGGAAGCCCAGTCCACATTCTGCTCCCAGTGATATCGTGTGTACCACATCCCATGAAAAGAAAAGATGGACAGGGGAGGGATTCTACACTGCTTCTCTACACGAGTTCAAAAAAGTCCACGAGCAAAGTTCTCCTGGTTTAGAACATGCTAGTGGATGAAGTAACTTCTCCTTTACAAATCTGTTCTATGGGAAGAATGAAAGGGCTGCAAACTCCACTGAGGAGGAACAGAAAATCAGCCAGAAGGCCAGCAGAAATAACAAGAATGCTGCATTTAAGCCAGGTATTCTAATAAAACCAAGGAAACCCAGAGACAATTCTAAATGACCCATTAATATCTTTGTCCTACCACACAGCACGCTTCTGCTGTGCTGAAAACATATTTGAATATTAACAACGGCAGCTGCATCTTAAATTTAGTGGCATCATTTAATTTTAGGTGTGGGCATTAGCAGAGGATTCAAGCTACCCTGTCTCAAGTGAGTAACCAAAAAAAGAAAAAAGAAAAAAAGGAGAAAGGGGGCTCCTGACTGGGCTTTGTGTTCACAGCAATTAGTTTCAACAGTCTGGAAGCCGACTTTAAATAATTTTATAGCCTGGGCGAGATCTCTGCCATTTACCATGTGTGCCCTTCCTATTTTTATGGAAACCAGGACCTCCTTCTAAATCTCCTGCCTGTCAGAGCTGCAGGTGAAGGCCAGCTGGGGCCAGCGGCACCGTGTGTGAACATTAGCATCTGAAGAGGGTTTCAGGAGGCCTTGTGTCTTTGGGGACTTAAAACGCTCTAGTCAGACGGAATAGCCTTCCTCTCAGGTGCCCTGCCAGCAAACTCAAGTCTTTAGGAAAAGAGCAGTCTGCGACTGGAAGCCGCAGTCAGAAAAGAGTCTGGTAGAGGTTTTAGGTTAAGAGGGAATGAGAGGGAAAACGGGCAGGGGGGGCGGTGGGGCAAGGCAGGGTGTCAGAGGCTGCGTGCTTCTGGCAGAGTGACTGAAGTTCATTAACAATTATTTCCAGCTCCCGGTGGCTGTGTGTGCAAGATTTCATATATGACGCATGCTGCCCTTGATTAATGGATGTAACAGTATCTCTGGGATGGGAAATGCTGGCTTGTAAAGAAAATCACAGCAAAACAGTCTGCCAAAAAGATACTTGTGAAAATCTTTCCTGTGTCAATTATTAATGCCAACTACACACACAGAAATTGAAGACTAATTAATTCCTGCACTGAAGAAAAGAGAATGAATCCAGTTTCTAGTATCCTGAAGCCTGTAATCCTCACAAAGGCAAATCTTCCAGGAAGAACACCCAAAATTACACATGTGAAAAATCTTTAGTTCCAGAGGAAGTTTGTTTTAGGAAGAAAAAATTTAGCAGGCTTGTATCTCTACCCACCACTAAAACGAAGAGGTGTTTCTTAATCTTTATTCCTACCACCTACCTGAAAATCAGACCCAATCTATTTGAGTCTACCTGGTTGAAGTCTTAGGATCACAAATAAGTCATTAGCACATACCGATGAACTGAAACCAAGACGCTTCTATTTGGCAGGTTCAAATAGAGTTATAAAATCAAAATATTTTCTTTCTGTAGGGAACTTCAGTGGATGTAAAGAGTTTCTCCTGGTTGAGCAGAGTAAAAGTGAGGTTGAAGTGTGGAGCCAATTTTACAATGCCCAGATTGGCTGGGGATGGAACACCCAGTGATGCTTGAACAGAAAAGGGAAGAAGGTGACAGAGTATGTTTTGAGTGCTTCATGCGTTTAGCAGTTTTGCCTTCTTAATTAATATTTTTAAAAGTCAAAAATATATACATATACATAGTTTAAATGATTAGAAGTCCATGAGTGGTCCACTCACCTTAATAAATGGTGAGAAATTTTGGAAGCTCTCACTATGACACCCATTGATGATACTCTTCTCTTATTTTGTCTTGTAGAAGGGGCCAAGGAACTATTCTGATTTTGTTTTCATCATTCCTCTGTTTTTATCTGTAGTTTTACAACTAACACGGTCTCCAATTAGCATGCAAGATTTCATACTGTATTCATCAACAACTCACTTTTTTCACTGTTTTTGAGACATCCTATTCATGTTATTCATGTGGCTACATGAATTTTCACTGCTGTGAATAACATTTCACAATTGTTCATACAATTCAAGTATATAACAAGTGTATACAATGCAAGTGTATAACAAACAATGCCATACTTTGATCCATCCTCCTACTCTGTGGATAAGTGAAACTTAGCTATTTGTGGAGACAGCTAGGATGACATAATGTAGCTATTTGCACAAGAAGAGCCTCATGCAGAAGGATAGGACTGCTGCTGCTAAGTCGCTTCAGTCGTGTCCTATAACCTGATAAATAGCATCACTATTATCTTCAGGATCATCCCAGGTGGCTCAGTGGGAAAGAATCTGTCTGCCATCACAGGAGACACAGGATTGAACAACATATGGATTCAATCCCTGGGTCGAGAAGATGCCCTGGAGTAGGAAACAGCAACCCACTCCAGTATTCTTGCCTGGAAAGTTTCATGGACAGAGGAGCCTCGCCGGCCACAGTCCATTGGGGTAGCAAAGAGTCGGACACAACTAAGCGACTGAGTACACATTATTTTCAGGTAATTTCTGCAAATCACTTTAAACACACAAATAATTCACACATTTGGAAAAAGATAATTCTTTTAAAAGTACAAGAGTCTGATCATCTGGATGCAGGGTGAGTGTATCAGAGCAAAGGCATTTAAAAAGCTATTCTGTTAACTCCAAAGAAGGCAAGGAAACAGGGAAAGGGGATCCAGCGAAGATGGGGCAAACAGAAAGGAGCTAGCAAGATGGTGGATTCAAATCCAACCCCCTCAATAATAACATTACATGTAAGTTGTCTAAACATAAAAAACACATACTAACTCTTGATGTAAAGAATAAACAAGTTAACAGTAAAAAGATGGGCAAAGATACAGGACGAGAACACCAGGCGAAAGAGAGCTGGCTAATTTAACACAAAACACCATCTCCAGTTCCTTTGCGGTTTAAGGACACATCTGAAGAAGCCAGGAAGGAAAAAGGAGTGGTTTACAAGGAAGACGCAGCTCCAAGGAGCCGGCCACACTCACCACAAAGAGAAGAAGGACATGTGGGCCTCAGGCTACGGGGCCCAGAACATTTAACTGGGCCCGGATATGGTCCGGGATTGCGACTGCAGCTGCCGCTCTCAGCAGCCCTGCCCGGATCTCAACATCACAACTCCCGGATGAGAGAAGCGATCCTAGAGGCCATTTTGCACCAGAAGAAGGAGCTCACCCAGCAGATGAAGGCCGACCAGAAGAGGGGTGCCAGGAGCAGAAACAGTGGCAGCGGTCAGGGCTCAAGACCAGGGCCGGGGCTTCCTGGAGGAGATGGCCATGGTGAGGTGATGCCTCGTCCCCTTCTCGCCCACGGCTGGGAAATCACCAGACCGACCAGAAGCAGGAGTGCCAGGAGCAGAAACAGTGGCAGCGGTCAGGGCTCAAGACCAGGGCCGGGGCTTCCTGGAGGAGATGGCCATGGTGAGGTGATGCCTCGTCCCCTTCTCGCCCACGGCTGGGAAATCACCAGAATGATGCCTGACCTGAGCGGGTGCAGCCCTGCAAGCAAGGACAAGGGCAAAGTGCTCCCACCTTGTGGATCACGTCATGGATCCTCGGAGATCATGGCCACCACGCTGGAGAAGGTGTCGCTTACAGTGACCTGCCCCCCATGATCGAAGCCCATGCGCAGTTCAGACCTGAGGCCCTGGCCCTTCATGTTGACTGGGAGACGGCATGGCCCACATGGGGCTTGCCTTGCTCCGTGACCAGGACAACTGAGCAATGCCACGGCCTGCACAGTCGTTCCGCCCTCCAGGGCTGTGAGCATGTTTGAGCACAGTGGAGAGGCAGATTGAGAGGAACGTGATGGACTGCATGACCAGAGGAAGCTCACTATCCAGATATCCTGGCTGCAGAGGGTCAGTACCGGCTTTGCAAGCTGATGATGCAGGCCTGAGTGTGCTGGAGATCAAATAAATGGGCTTAGACAAGGGGAAAAAAGTTCTGGAACCAGGCTGCCTCAGTACAAACCCTGGTTCATGCTTAGTAGCTTGAGTGATGGAGAAGGCGATGGCACCCCACTCCAGTACTCTTGCCTGCAAAATCCCATGGACGGAGGAGTCTAGTAGGCTGCAGTCCATGGGGTTGCGAAGAGTCAGACACAACTGAGGGACTTCACTTTCACTTTTCACTTTCACGCATTGGAGAAGGAAATGGCAACCCACTCCAGTGTTCTTGCCTGGAGAATCCCAGGGACGGGGGAGCCTGGTGGGCTGCCATCTACAGGTCTGCACAGAGTCAGACACGACTGAAGCGACTTAGCAGCAGCACCGGCAGCTTGAGTAAATCACCTTGATCCTGGCTGCCGGTTGGGAGAGGAGGAGGGGGATGGCTTTGATTGGTTACAGGACCTCCACACCAAAATCCACCTGAGGATGCTTGAATATCTTATTCAGAGTGGGGAAGAATTTGCATATAACCTACACACATCCTCCCATACACTTTAAATTATTTCTAAATTACTTATAATGGTAATACAATGTAAATGCTGTGTAAATAGTTGTAAATGCAATGTAAATACAATGTAAATAGTGGCTTGTGCTCCTCAAATTCAAGTTTTGCTTTCTGGAACTTTCTGGATTTTGAGGGGGAGGGAGAATGTTTTATATTTGAAGCAGGGTGAATTGGTAGATACAGAACCTGCTGACTGTAGTCTCTTTCTCAAAGGATTGATGTGAAGATTAAATGAGTAATTAAGTGATTAGTATAGTTCATCCTGTCCATTCCTGTTCAATCACTTAGTCATGTCTGACTCTTTGCAGCCCCATGGACAGTAGCCCACCAGGCTCCTCTGTTGATGGGATTTTCCAGGCAAGAATGCTAAGTGGGTTGCTATTTCCTTCTACAGGTGATCTTCCTAGCCCAGGGATTTTAAAAACTGCATCTCTTTATCACGAGCGTTACCTGAGAAGCCCAGTACAGTGCATGGCTCATAGTAAAGACTCAATAAATATTATTTATATTATTAGTTGAGGTGACAGTGGACGTTCTTGAAATATCTTTACAATAGGACTGTGTCAAATATCATACTCTTAAGTATGACACAGGATGCTTGTTTACCATAAAACTATTCATCAATTAAGAATATTTGCAGCTTATAGAATTCTTCAGTTCGGCTCAGTTCACTCAGTTGTGTCCGACTCTTTGCAACCCCATAGACTGCAGCGCACCAGCCTTCCCTGTTCATCATCAACTCCTAGACCTTGCTCAGACTCATGTCCATCGAGTCAGTGATGCCATCCAACCATCTCATTCTCTGTCGTCCCCTTCTCTTCCTGCCTTCAATCTTTCCCAGCATCAGGGTCTTTTCAAATGAGTCAGCACTTTGCATCAGATGGCAAAAGTATTGGAGTTTCAGCTTCCACATCAGTCCTTCCATTGAGTATTCTGGACTGACTTCCTTTAGGATAGACTGGTTGGATTTCCTTGCAGTCCAAGGGACTCACAAAAGTCTTCTCAAACACCAAAGTTCAAAGACATCAATCCTTTGGTGTTCAGCTTTCCTTATAGGCCAACTCTCACATCCATATATGACTGCCAGAAAGACCAAAGCCTTGACTAGACAGATCTTTGTTGGCAAAGTAATGTTTCTGCTTTTTAATGTACTGTCTAGGTTGGTCATATCTTTTCTTCCAAAGGAGTAAGTGTCTTTTTATTTCATGGCTGCAGTCACCATCTGCAGTGATTTTGGAGCCCCACCCCCCCACCCCCCCCCTGCCAAAATAAAGTCTCTTACTGTTTCCATTTCTTCTCCATCTATTTGCCACGAACTGATGGGACTGGATGTCGTGATCTTAGTTTTCCGAATGTTGAGTTTTCAGCCAACTTTTTCACTCTTCTCTTTCACTTTCATTAAGAAGCTCTTTAGTTCTTTGCTTTCTGCCATGAGGGTGGTGGCATCTGTGCATCTGAAGTTATTGATATTTCTCCCGGAAATCTTGCCTCCAGCTTGTGCTTCATTAAGTCCAGCATTTTGCATGATGTACCCTGCGTATAAGTTAAATAAACAGAGTGACAATATATAGCCTTGATGTACTCCTTTTCCTATTTGGAACCAGTCTATTGTTCAATGTCCAGTTCTATCTGTTGCTTCCTGACCTGCATACCGATTTCTCAGGAGGCAGGTCAGATAGTCTGATATTCCAATCTCTTGAAGAATTTTCCACAGTTTGTTGTGAGCCACACAGTCAAAGGCTTTGGCATAGTCAATAAAGCAGAAGCAGATGTTTCTCTGGAACTCTCTTGCTTTTTTGATGATCCAATGGATGTTGGCAATTTGATCTCTGGTTCCTCTGACTTTTCTGAATCCAGCTTGAACATCTGGCAGTTCATGGTTCACATACTGTTAAAGCCTGGCTTGGAGGATTTTGAGCATTACTTTGATAGCAAGTGAGATGAGTGAAATTGTGCAGTTTGAGCACTCCTTGGCATTGCTTTTCTTAGGGATTGGAATGGAAACTGAACTTCTGCAGTCCTGTGGCCACTGCTGAGTTTTTTAAATTTGCTGACATATTGAGTGCAATGCTTTCACAGCATCATCTTTTAGGATTTTAAACAGCTCAACTTGAATTCCATCACCTTCACTAGCTTTGTTCATAGTGATGCTTCCTAAGGCCCACTTGACTTTGCATTCCAGGATGTCTGGCTCTAGGTGGGTGATCACACCATTGTGGTTATCTGGGTCATGAAGATCTTATTTGTATAGTTCTTCTGTGTATTCTTGCCACCTCTTCTGCTTTGACTAGGTCCATAATATTTCTGTCCTTTATTTTGCCCAAAGAATTCTTAACATAGTGGTTTAAGCAAACAGTTTATTTGCTACTACCCACAACAGGGACTTTATTTTGTGGGGCTCCAAAATCACTGCAGATGGTGCCTGCAGCCTTGAAATTAAAAGACACTTGCTCCTTGGAAGAAAAGCAATGACCAACCTATATAGCATATTGAAAAGCAGAGACATTACTTTATCAACAAAGGTCTATCTAGTCAAGGCTTTGGTTTTTCCAGTGGTCATGTATGGATGTGAGAGCTGGACTATAAAGAAAGCTGAGTGCTGAATAACTGATGCTTTTGAACTGTGGTGTTGGAGAAGACTCTTGAGAGTCCCTTGGACAGCACGGAGATCCAACCAGTCCATCCTCAAGGAGATCAGTCCTGAGTCTTCATTGGTAGGACTGATGTTGAAGCTGAAACTCTAATACTTTGGCCATCTGATGTGAAGAGCTGACTCATTTGAAAAGACCCTGATGCTGGGAAAGATTGAGGGCAGGAGGAGAAGGGGATGACAGAGGATAAGATGGTTGGAAGCATCACTGACTCAATGGACATGAGTTTGGGTAAATTCTGGGAGTTGGTGATAGACAGGGAGGCCTGGTGTGCTGCAGTCCGTGGGGTCCCAAAGAGTCAGACACGACTCTGAGCGACTGAACAGAACAACAGGGTCAGGGACTTGTTACCTCGATAAACTGGCACTTGCCTTTAGATTAATCCCTGATAGCATCTGTGGCCCACTTTGGCCAATTGCTTGCCTTCTCAGCAAATAAGTGTTGCTGGTAACAATTCTAGAAGGAGAAAAACTGGTTCTCAATATGAGATGTGAAACCTTAACCTCTGAGACTGACTTCTGAACTGCTTTCTTCCTCAAGTTTCTTCATTTCATAGTTAACCGGAAACTGAAAAGTGGGGAGCATTTTACGTTTATTTGGTTCACATAGTAACCAGTGGGCTAGGCAATGCTTTGAGGGCCAAAGGACACCTCAGTTGAAGATGTCATGAATTGAACATGTAAAAATTCAAAATGGAGAAGACCCATATAGGGTTTCAGTGTCTCAAGCTCAAACAAATGTCATCTAAGGGGGAGACTGTTGTGTTCACATATTGACATTTGTAATATTATTAAGAAAGATCCATGAAACAGAGGCAGAAAGAGGGAGAACAGGAAAAGAGGTTTTAGATTAGAGATAGAATCCGATTCAATTTGTGCAGCCTTGATGAATGGCTTAGAAGTGAACTGGAAACTGATCAAACTCTTTCTTTTTGTGTTTCCTCTGTGCTGCTCAAATCCTCACTGTTTCAAATGTTCAGTCCCTACTCTGTCAGATGATCCCACAAGGATCATCCAACAACAGAAAGAACAGAAATACCTAATATTTACAAAAGCAGAAATGGCCACTAACAGAAATATGATATGTGATCACAGCACCTCAATCAATGGCATGGATCTAGATTAAACATGTCCCAAGAAGGTGATGATCTATCCACCAGCTTAGATTGGAGAATGACCACAATGAAAAGGAAACAGAGACTTCTCAATATAAAACTGTTGAGATGGTCCAAGGTGACACAATTTAAGCAGCAGTTAGAACTGGACATGGAACAACAGACTGGTTCCAAATAGGAAAAGGAGTACATCAAGGCTGTATATTGTCACCGTGCTTATTTAACTTATATGCAGAGTACATCATGAGAAACGCTGGATTGGAAGAAGCACAAGCTGGAATCAAGATTGCTGGGAGAAATATCAATCACCTCAGATATGCAGATGACACCACCCTTATGGCAGAAAGTGAAGAGACCGAAGAATTGATGCTTTTGAACTGTGGTGCTGGAGAAGACTCTTGAGAGTCCCTTGGACTGCAAGGAGATCCAACCAGTCCATTCTGAAGGAGATCAACCCTGGGATTTCTTTGGAAGGAATGATGCTAAAGCTGAAACTCCAGTACTTTGGCCACCTCATGGGAAGAGTTGACTCATTGGAAAAGACTGATGCTGGGAGGGGTTGGTGGTAGTAGGAGAAGGGGATGACAGAGGATGAGATGGCTGGATGGCATCACTTACCTGATGGACGTGAGTCTGAGTGAACTCTGGGAGTTGGTGATGGACAGGGAGGCCTGGCGTGCTGCAATTCATGGGATCACAAAGAGTTAGACACGACTGAGCGACTGAACTGAACTGAACTGAACACAATTTAAAAGATGAGGTGGCCTGTGTCAGCAAAATTGTGATGTTAGCTTGCAGAGCTTCTTGCATACCAAGGTATCCGAACAGTTTGTTCATCTGGAAAAACAACTCTCTTATCAGGACAATGGTTTACTCAAAAGTCTTGTCTTCAGACCCTGGCCCCCTGTCTAGTAGTTCTAAATTACTGTGGATCAAATCTAGCCTAATACCAATCACTGATCCTCTTGATGAAAGTGAAAGAAGAGAGTGAAAAAGTTGGCTGAAAACTCAACATTCAGAAAACTAAGATCATGGCATCTGGTCCCATCACTTCATGGCAAATAGATGGGGAAACAGTAGAAATAGTGACAGACTTTATTTCTTGGGATCCAGAATCACTGCAGATGGTGACTACAGCCATGAAATTAAAAGACATTTGCTCCTTGGAAGAAAAGCAATGAACAACCTAGACAGCATATTTAAAACCTTTGCCAACATTACTTTGACAACAAAGGTCTGTCTAGTCAAAGCTATGGTTTTACCAGTAGTCATGTATGGATGTGGGGCTTCCCTGGTGGCTCAGAGGTTAAAGCGTCTGCCTCCAATGTGGGAGACCCAGGTTCGATCCCTGGGTCGGGAAGATCCCCTGGAGAAGGAAATGGCAATCCACTCCAGTATTCTTGCCTGGAGAATCCCATGGACGGAAGAGCCTAGTAGGTTACAGTTCATGGGGTCGTAAAGAGTCGGACACGACTGAGCGACTGACACGATGTATGGATGTGAGAGTTGGTCTATAAAAAAAGCTGAGTGCTGAAGAATTGATGCTTATGAACTGTGGTGTTGGAGAAGACTCTTGAGAGTCCCTTGGACTGCAAGGAGATCCAACCAGTCCATTCTAAAGGAGATCAGTCCTGGGTGTTCATTGGTGGGACTGATGTTGAAGCTGAAACCAATATTTTGGCCACCTGATGCGAAGAGCTGACTCATGTGAGAGGACCCTGATGCTGGGAAAGATTGAAGGCAGGAGGAGAAGGGGATGACAGAGGATGAGATGGTTGGATGGCATCACCGACTCGATGGACATGGGTTTGGGTAAACTCCAGGAGTTGGTGATGGACAGGGAGGCCTGGCATGCTACAGTTCATGGGGTTGCAAAGAGTCAGACATGACTGAGCAACTGAACTGAACTGATCATCTCTTGTTAAAATTGTTTTTTTAATTGAGTTGATGAAGAGATAAATTTATGTATTACTATCTAAATTGTTATTTCTTCTTCTCAATACTTGGGTTAAGATCTCTAACATGTTTTGTGTTAATAATGATAGTGAACATTCTTATCATTTTGCTGTTTGAATAAATTATCCTAGTGTTTCACCATTAAGCACAGTGCTTAACTGTGTTTTACTGGTACTTATACTTTATCAGACTGAGGAAGTTTCCTTCTATCCTTAATGTATTCCGTTATTTTAAAAATCTATATAATTGTCAGAATTTGGAGTATCTTATCAAAATTCACCATTTAACGTGTTTGTGAACACTTTAATTTTTTTGTGTGTGAACTATTTGATATACTGTCTGTATTTATACCTAAGCCTTAACTGATTATAATGTAATTCTCTTTGATACAATCCTAGCTTTGATTTACTGATGTTCTAATTTGGATTTTTTTTTTTTTGTATGTAAGTTAGATTTGGCTCTAAGTTTGTTTTCTTTCTGTTGGTACATACTCTCCTTGTCTTGCTTGGGGAAAATTAGGAAACTTTAAGTCATTTTCCTATGCTCTGGAATAGTACATAGGATATAGACATTTTTCTTTTTATGGCTGTTTGATAATACTCATCCACAAAATTATTTGAAATTAGTGCCTTTTAAGGTAAAGATTTAGAATACCTTTTCATTTTTTCTCATAGTTTCATATTTTCTCTTTTCAAGAGTTAATTTAAGTAACATTTTTCAAAGGCAAAGATTTGTACACATTATTCTTTAAGAGTTTAAAATTTTCTCTGCATTTATGTCTACATATATGCTTATTCTCATAGTTAATACTGTATTTCTGTCATCCTGGGCGATGAAGAAAGGACAGATAATGCCTGTCTGTTATCTTGATGCAATTTCTTTTCCTGCTTTCTTTTGATGAATTTTCATTTTAATTAGGAACTAGTTAAGTACCTAGGCCTTCCCTGGTGGCTCAGTGGTAAAGAATCTGCCTGCCAATGCAGGAGACACAGATTTGCTCCCTGGGCTGGGAAGATCCCCAGGAGAAGAAAATGACAACCCACTCCAGTATTCTTGCCTGTGAAATCCCATGGACAGAGGAGCCTGGCAGGCTACAGTCCATGAGGTCACAAGATTTGAACACAACTTAGCAACTGAACAATAACAAATAAGTACACAGCTCTTGAGCTGATCTAGACTATCAAGCATTGACTTGCAACAAGTGAATTAGAGAGTGCTGAACCAGGAGTTATTTGTGATCTCTAAATATTTCTCTTCTGTTGCTTTCTGAACACTGCCCTTTGAATTTAAGCTTGGCCACGTGATTTGTTGGGCTAATATAAAGTAAGCAGAAATATCTTGTTCACTACGACATGAAACAAGAGCTAGTTATGATTCCCTTTCTTTTTCTTTAAATTTTATTTATTTATTTATTTATTTATATTTACTTGGCTGTGCCAGGTCTTAGTTAGGGCATGTGAGATCTTTAGCTGTGGCATGTGGGATCTAGTTCCCTGACCAGGGATTGAATGTGGGCCCCCTGCACAGGGAGCATGGAGTCTTAGCCACTGGACCACCAGGGCAGTTCCGATGATTCACTTTCCTACGACTACGGTGATTACAGAAGCAGGAATCATGATACAGCATCCACCAGTCCGGGCCCCTAATGACGAAAATGAGCAGAATCACCTGCTTACCTTATCTGAGCATGGTACGTGGACAGGAATAAACTCAAGTATTTTGCCTATTAGAGTTCAGAAGTTTGTACTCCTAGCTGATACATGTGCTCATATAACTCCTTTTTCATAGTCAGAGATCCTGAATCACCCTTCACCAGCAATGTCACTCTCACAAAAAATAAGTAGGCTTTTTTTCCTCCCTAGGGTCACAAAATGTTGAGATACAGTTTTGTTCCCCCGAATTGACTAGTTATATCTCTGTATTATGAGAGATGAGAGCAGAAAAATACATTTTATTAGATAAAAATATAAGAACAACTGTTTCTGGTAGCTACCATGTCTAACTCTTGACGAGTTGCAAGTGTGGTAGGTATTTGGAAGATGACTATTAAATTTTAATTGAGTGATAGTTCATATAGTCATTGCACATTCAAGGTGGCCACTGCCAAGGTTTCCCTCTAATAGCCTCTGAGAGTACTCTTCCTTATTTGCAATACTTACTGATCTGGATAGGCAGGTAATATATTTGTTTTCTCCTTATGTAGAAAGTTATGTGCCTTTGCATAAGATTATAAAATATATTTACTCACTGTCTTAAAAGCTACATAATTTTTTGCAGAAACTACCAACTCCCACATTCCTCCCATGCAGACAAGAAGAATACCCTGAGTGGATTCAGGGATAAAACTTGGTGCTGTTAGTCTTCCAAAGGCATATCTATACTCTTGGTAGGCTCCATTATATGGGTCTGCACATAGACATAATTACAAGATCATCTGTCTCTCATGCTATGCCTCCAGGAAGCGGGTAAGCACATCTTCAACCAGTTGTGATAGCAGAGGCTATTTCTCTAAGAAATATGTTTCCACACTTTATGAATTTATAAGCATTTGTGAGAATGTGGAATGAAAAATGCGAAGCAAAACATCTACCTGCTATTCCAGCACTGTTATGCAGTAGTGCTAATTGTATCATTTTTTAAAATACACATGGGTTGTGTTAGCAACAGTAAACTAAAATAGATAAACCAATTTCTTAAGTAGTGCCAGGGTAGTGGATGACTACATCATTACTTGTATAAGTGTTGTTTTGTAACTATTGAATGTAAACTTCCTTATAGCCTATGCACGTCAAAGAAGTATACTTTTCATTATTTTAAAAAGGAAAGATAGGGAAATTCAAGTATGCTTTGCTAGGAGAAAATTTCTCATATTTAGTCTAATATAATGAATCCATATAATATTTCCCACCGAAGATACATGTTGACAACTGATGATATTCAAATGTTACGTGTATACTAGGTTGCTTCAGTCGTGTCCAACTCTGCGTGACCCTAGGCTCCTCTGTCCATGGGATTCTCCAGGTAAGCATACTGGAGTGGGTTGCCATGCCCTTCTCCAACTCAAGTATTAGATGAATCAAATCCAATAAATGAGGGAAAATTTAAAATATATTTTAAGATCAACTTGCTACTGTATCATGAGCAGAAAAATTATCAGTGTCACAGGTAACAGAATGGAAATACTTCGAGAATTACCTCTCTGAATAAGTAAATAGCTAAAATACAATATTTATGATAAAGTTCTAGTCTTCAGGTCTGTAAAATTAAAGTACATTCACTAAAAGCAGCATTAACTGTAAACAGTCATAAAATGGCAATAATACATCAAATTATTGTGTGACTATCAAGTAAGTTATTATTAGAAAACAGATCTCCACGGCTGGACTAAGTCAAAGGGAAACACCAAATATGATTACCTGTAACGACAAACTCACAGCAACATTCAAAACTCTGCTGAACAGAAGGCCTACAGTGGCCTCTTTTATTATTTAAATGAAAGACACTATAAACAGTTCTCTGAAAGTCCCATGCTGGGCTGTTGTTCTGGCCCAATCAGACTTGATTAGGAGTGCACGTTCAGTCTTTTATGAACACCTGTGTCTAAAGCCCACAAATAATTAGCTTAGCCATACCATTTCACTCTAATAATGGTGTAATTTGCCACGCCTTTCAGGCTCAGGACAGCTGGTGCTATTGAAAAGCACCTCAGGATTAGGGCCTGACTCCCAGGCCTGAGTCTTTGATGGAGGGGGCGGTGGGGGAGGGGGGGGTTCTTAGGTATCCATGGCAACACATTTAGACTGCAAATTATCACCTCTAATAATAACCGGGACAGTCTATCTTTATTTTATTTGCATTATCCACAGAAAAATGATAATGCATATCAAATCACAGGAAATCTCTAAAACTAAAAATATACATATATTTTATTACCTTGTCAACAGACATATAAGATTGAGAAGGACAAGGAATTTTTTTTTCAAAATCACACCTGTTCAAAGTTCATTTGGTTATTTAATAAAGATCTATCAAAAGATATGGAGAAGGCAATGGCACCCCACTCCAGTACTCTTGCCTGGAAAATCCCATGGGCGGAGGAGCCTGGTAGGATGCAGTCCATGGGGTTGCTAAGAGTCAGACACGACTGAGCAACTTCACTTTCCCTTTTCACTTTCATGCATTGGAGAAGGAAATGGCAACCCACTCCAGTGTTCTTGCCTGGAGAATCCCAGGGACGGGGGAGCCTGGTGGGCTGCCGTCTATGGGGTCGCCCAGAGTTGGATACGACGGAAGTGATTTAGCAGCAGCAGTAGCAAAAGATAATTGAGGGAAAATGAGGTCCACCTCTGAATTTGTCAGTGCTAATTGATGCTGTTACCTACAGCTGCATAGAAATCCAAAGGTAAATTATTATCTTGAAAAGCTCTTCAGCTGAAAGCAAGTTTGTGACTGCTGTACTTTTATCTGAGTCCCTGGAAGGTTATAAATCGGACAGCCTCGAAGTGCTGATGGCCACGCTCCGGCTTCCCGCAGCTTCTCAGCACTTCAATCAATGTGTTCCATTCACACAAACACGGCAGGCAGGTGGGACTAACTCATGACTTACCTCCAATGCCGGCCCAGGGACATATCCATTTATGGAATATGCAGGAGACAGAAAAGGAAATCCTTCTTATACCAAGCTACACCAAACTTGGCTCGAACCAACAGATGAAAAGGCTCTGATAAATAAAATATATCTGTGTGTATTTAGAAAGAGAGGCAAATGGGCATTCTTTTTTTTCCTTAATAGAAGAATATTCATTGTATGTTGATTATTAAGATTCAAGGAGTTGCAGTTAAGTACGGGGTGTGCCTCATCGGATCCCATTGTGTTTAAATGTTTCAGCTTTGGAGTGAGACTGCCTGCGTGATCATCTAGCCTCTACCACTTAAAATCATTGTGTGACTTGGAAAAAGCCAATTACCAGCTCTTAGTCTGCTGTCTTCTCTGTACAATAGGAGGAATAATCATACCTATTTTAGGGGCAGGAGGTGAGGCTTAACGAGGTGATGTGCATAAAAGGGTTTTTGTAGTGGTCCTGCACGTGGTGAACAAGAAATACTAGCTACTATGGCACACCTGCCGCCCAGATCCCCCTTCCAAGAAAAGACTTGTCACTCTACCTGAGGGCAGATAGCCTCCAGATATTAAAGGATGTGCTTTAGCTTCAGAGTTGATTCACTCAAAGTCGTACCCTTCTGGGATCAGCCCACATCCAAATGACTGAGCAGAAGACCCAGGAGTTTTAGCCCAATATGGGATAGTTTTGGAGTGAACCCTCCCAAAGTCAGTGAAAGCTGTGGCAGGGTCGCATTGCAGATCCACATCCTTCTCCCTTGTAAGGTTATTGAGCCCTAATAAATATACCTTGCACATCAAACTCCTTTTTATTTTTTTTTATTTCACTTCCTGTACTTCTTTATTAGAAAAGAAATTAACCATTCCCACTAGAGACTACAAAAGGAAATTAACTTAATCTTACAATTCTAGAACAGACAGACTTCACAGTCAGAGATTCTTAAGCCTTTAAAAAGTTGGGGAGAAGTAAGAGAAAATCTTTTGGGGCAGTGTTTTTCAAATTTGGCTCCTTTCACAGACATATTCTCAAACGAGACAGTTGGAAGTTTTCTATGAATGTTTTAGATACTGAATTTGACTTTAGTTGATAATCGAAATCAAATTAGTACACGTCATTCATGATTACTCAGATGACCATTTTATATAACAGATATGACCACAGTATCTGAACTTCTACCTCTGATCCCTGTGGTAAATGAAGACCAACCAGGCTTAACTGCTCAGGTGTTGTTAGTCGCCCAGTCGTGTCCGACTCTTTGTGGCCCCCACGCAACCCCACCAGGCTCCTCTGTCCATGGCATTCTCCAGGCAATTATGCTGGAATGGGTAGCTATTCTCTTCTCAAGGGGATTTTCCTGACCCAGGGACTAAACCTGGGTCTCCTGCATTACCGGCAGATTCTTTACTGTCTGAGCCACCAGGGATCCCAAATTTTCAAGCAGATGCTCCCACATTAGGTCCTCAGGATTTCCACAGGACTGTTGAATATGTCCTTTGAGATCTGTGAGTTGTCCAGATTGAGAACACGGCAGCAGTGAGGTGGGGTGGGCATGGTGACAAGGGAGACACATGTAGTTTGAAAAAGCACGTTCAAAATATCTACTGATTTCATAATACAAGCTCTGCAAAGTCAACATCAATAAAGTAATTTGGCTGATGGGCAGTGCAGAAAACCAACTATAGATTCATCCTAGGGGGACTGGAATAAACTCGGTTCAGCAGCACTGGCTCAGAGGTAGAGGAGTCCAGTACACGGTGAACAGTATGTAAGAAGCACCTGCCAAAGATGGCCTCTCAGCATCTGCTTCCAAGGCTGCAAGAGCTGCAGCACTGGTAAACAGCACTGAAGAGAGGTTCATATTTAGGATTTCAGAGACTGTTCCTGAATGTTGCAAAGCAACAAAATCTAAATTATTAAAATTAGTTCACAAAGAACATTGATATTATGCTCTAGGGAGTACAAAGGAAAATAGGACACAGCTCCCATTTCTTTAGGAACTGCTCATAGTCAAGCAGAAAATCATCCTACCTGAAGTCGATGTCCATAAAAGAATAGGCTGACTACTAACTACTCAGTAGAATCACACATTAAGTGCCTTCACAACAAAGAACAAATACACCTCTTGCTACCACTGGTAAATGATACATAGAAACATGAAAATTTCATTTTATTTTGATCTTGAAAGATGAAGCAGAGGACTGTGAGGTGGAATTTGAGAAAGATTGCTCAAAATAGAACAGAGCAAGAGTAGGGAAAGATGGCAGAGTAGGAAGATTCTGAGCTTGTCTCCTCCCCAAAACAGACAAAAATTCTGCCTGCATATAGGCAAACTATCGGTGAGAATGATCTGAAGACTAGCAGAAGATAGTTTCCACAACTAAAGATAAAAAGGAAAAATCGCATTCAGACAGGTGGAGGCCCAGAGACACAGTCTGGCTGGGATCTTCACCCCAGCACTGTGACCCATAAGTGGGAGGAAAATCATAACCTAACCAGCTCCCCGTAAGGATTCTGAACCCCACATTGGGCCTCCCAGCCTAGGACACCTGTACTGGGAAGATGAGCCCCCATCACATCTGGCTTTGAAAATTAGAAGCACTGACATCTGAGAGCCAGAGCACTACAGAAAACTGTCAACTAAAAAAAAAAGTAGTCACAACCTGAAAGCAGAGAGTTGTTTAATTTGATGGGTATTCTTGGTATTTCAAGTCCTGGAGACAGCATCACGAGTAACCCTGGGAAGCTGCTCTAAAAAGGTGGGGGAAGAAGTTAAGTTATACAGAATTTTGCAACAAAGGGGGCAGTCTGAAATCAAAGATTATTGTTAATTAAGGAAAACCAGATATCTCAAGTTAAGAAATTTAGCGCTCTTCTGTGTATGGGAGGAGGGAAGCGTCTGGCCTCACTGGAATCATTCCTGTCTTATACATCTCAGCTACTCGGGGCCAGCATCCTGTGTTTTCACATCCCACATCCGTAAGGAGTGGCTGCAGCCTGGTGGCTTTTAGACGGCAGGAGCTCTTCTCCTTCCTGAATTCCCTTACAGCTCACTGGGTCACACCAGAGGGAGGCCTGCACTTGCTGATGACTGAGACAGCCTTGTCTAGTCGTATGTCAGGAAATACCCCATTTCACAAAATCCAGAGTCCACTCCTAAAGGGTGCATGCAAAAATTCACTCATTCCAAGTCTCAGTACAGAGGCAGCAGTCTGAAAAGTACACAGGTCTTACATGAAGGAGATTCATTGAATAATTTCAGAGCATACACTCGAGAGTTAGAGGTCTGTTGGAACTTTGTGTGTTTGTGACTCCCCTTTTACCTAGCTGGTCTTGCCCTGGCAATCATGATTTCTGACTCTCCCTATGTAACCTATTATCACCATTTACTCTGCCCCAGATTCACCCATGGAGCTAACACTGCCAGTACACTCCTGCAAAGCGGCCCACATCCAGCCACTCCCAACAGGAACACTTGGCTACGACTAGAGTACCTCTAAAGGAGGCCCCTGCCTTGCCAGTCATTGTGGGCAATCTAGGCTGGCAGTGGAGTCCCTCCAAAGTGGTTCCCCATCCTGACCAAACTCAGAGGATGACCTTGACCAGCACCTGCACCATCCCAAAGCAGCTCTTGCCTCGGGAACTAACCCATCATACCAGAGCACCCACACAGTTGCAGTGGGGTCTTACAGCCAGCCACACTGGGGGCCAACCTCACACACCAGCATGCCCACAGTAGGCATGGTCCATCCACGTGTGTACACAGGCGGTCCACATGTGGGCATTCCTAGAGCACCTGCCTCTGGCGACCAGGGGCAAATACATCTCTGATGAACACAGAGCATCTTCTACACAAAGCTACTCCTTTTAGACAAAGAGACATGGCTGATTTACCTAACACAGAGAAACAAGCACAGAAAGTTAGACAAAATGAGGAGACAAAGGAATATGCTAAAAAACAACTTGTCCAAACTTCAGAAAAAGAAGTAAACCAAACAGAGATAAGCAACACATCAAATAGGAATTCAAAATAGTGGTCATAAAGATATTTCCTGAATGCAGGCATAGAATGGAAGACCACAGTGAAAGCTTCAACAAAGAGCACATAATATAAAGAACTGATCAAAGCCAAAAAAATATGATAACGGAAAAGAAAATTATACTAGAGGAAAACAACAGAATTAGATGATGCAGAAGAAAGGATTCAGTTCAGTTCAGTCACTCAGTCGTGTCTGACTCTTCGCGACCCCATGGACTGCAGTGCACCAGGCTTCCCTGTCCTTCACCATCTCCCGGAGCTTACTCGAACTCATGTCCATTGAGTCAGTGATGCCATCCAACCATCTCATCCTCTGTCGTCCTCTTCTCCCACCTTCAATCTTTCCCAGCATCAAGATCTTTTCCAAGGAGTTACTTCCTCACATCAGGTGGTTAAAGTATTGGAGTTTCAGCTTCAACATCAGTCCTTTCAATTAATATTCAGGACTGATTCCCTTTAGGATCAACTGGTTGGATCTTTACCACTCTAGAATACAGGCTAGAGGGTATCACTCAATCAGAACAACAGAAAGAAAAATTTTAAAAATGAGTGTAGTTCAAGGGACCTCTTGTACAACATGAAGTGTACTAACACATGTCAGAGAGAGAAAACAGAGAAAAAAAATGAAAGAACATTTGTATTTGAAGAAAGAAATGGTTGAAAATTTTCCTAACCTGGTAAACAAAAAAGACATTCAAGTCCAGGAAGCACAGAGTCCCAAACAAGATGAACCCAAAGAGATTCACACAATGATGTCAGTGAAAATGTCAAAAATTTTAAAAAGAGAGAAAGTTAAAAGCAGCAAGAGCAAAACAACAAGTTACTTATAGGGGAGCCCTCATAAGACTATCAATTGACTTTTCAGCATAAATTTGAAAGGCTGGAGGGAGTGGCATAACTTATTCAAAGTACTGAAAGGAAAAAAAACAAAAAACCTTCCCATCAAAAATACTCTATCTGTACCATCTTTCTAGAATTCATATATTAATGTATGTATTTAGAATATATATTTGTCTTTCTCTTTCTGACTTACTTCACTCTGTGTAAAGGGTCTAGGTTATCTACCTTATTAGAAGTGAATCAGATATGTTCTTTTTAATGGTGGCGTAATATTCCATGGTGTATATGTACCACAACTTCATTATCTCGTCATCTGTTGATGGACACATCTAGGTTGCTTCCACATCCTAGCTGTTGTAAACAATGTTGCAATGAACATTGGGATGCATGTGTCAGAACAGCAGTGGAAATAGAGACATAGTGAACAGACTTATGGACACAGGAGGGGAAGGAGAGGTTGGGATGAATTGAGAGAGTAGCATTTAAACATATACATTACCATATGTAAAATTTGGTAGCCAGTGGAAATTTACTGTATGATGCAGGGAGCTCAAATCCAGGGCTCTGGGACAACGTAGAGGGGTGGATATGGTGAGAGGTGGGAGGGATGTTCAAGGGGGAGAAGACATACATGTGACTATGGCTGATTCATGTTGATATACGACAGAAACAAACATAATTTCATAAAGCAATATCCTCCAATGAAAGTAAATACATTTTTTAAAATAAAAAATAATAATAATAAAAATAATACTCTGTCTGGAAGTTTATCATTAGAACTGAAGTACAGATAAAGACTTCCCTGAACAAGCAAAAGCTGAAGTATTTCATCACCACTAAACTGACCTTATAAGAGATGTTACAGAGATTTGTTTAAGCAGGAAGAAACATAGCTAGAAATATGAAAATCATGAAAGAAACAACTCACCAGTAAAAGTAAGAATGTAATCAAGATAGTGGGTCAACTACCTGTATAGCTAATATGAAAGTTAAAGGAAAAACCTAGCAAAAGAAGTCCAACATCAGTAATCACCAGGGAAATGCAAATCAAAACCACAACGATTTATCATCTCGCACCTATCTAAATAGCTATCATCAAAAAGACAACAAATAACAATTGTTGATGAGGATGTGAAGAAAAGGGAAACCTCATGAACTGTTGGTGAGAACGTACGTTGGTGTAGCCATGATAAAAAACAGTATGAAGATTCTTCATAAAACAAAAATAGAACTATCTTAAAAATCCAGCAAGTCCACTTCTGGATATTTATCAGAAGAAAACAAAAACATTAACTCAAAAAGATATATGTACCACTGTATTCATTGCAGCATTATCCATAATAGCCAATAATCTATGTGCCCACTGATAAATGGATAAAAGACAATGTGGTATGTATACACAATGGAATATTTCTCAGCCATAAAACAGAATGAAATTGTGCCGTTTGCAACATGGATGAACCTAAAGAGTATTATGCTAAGTGAGCTAATAAGTCTGACAGAAAAAGACAAGTATTGTATGATTTCACTTGTCTGTAAAATATATAGAACCAACCAAATAAACAAAAAGGATGCTTATAAGTACAGAAAGCAAACTGCTATTTGCCAGAGGGGAAATGAGTTGGGGGAGTGGGTGAAATACTTCAAGGGGTTAAGAGACACAAGCTCCCAGTTATAAGGTAAATAAGTCACAGGGATGTAATACACAGCATAAGGAATATAGTAAATAATACTGTAGTAATTTTATATAGCAACTAGACTTGTCATAGTAATCATTCCATAATCCGAATGATGTGGTATGTATACACAATGGAATATTTCTCAGCCATAAAACAGAATGAAATTGTGCCATTTGCAATGGATGAACCTAAAGAGTATTATGCTAAGTGAGCTAATAAGTCTGACAGAAAGAGACAAGTATTGCATGATTTCACTTGTCTGTAAAATATATAGAACCAACCAAATAAACAAAAAGGATGCTTATAAGTACAGAAAGCAAACTGCTATTTGCCAGAGGGGAAATGAGTTGGGGGAGTGGGTGAAATACTTCAAGGGGTTAAGAGACACAAGCTCCCAGTTATAAGGTAAATAAGTCACAGGGATGTAATACACAGCATAAGGAATATAGTAAATAATACTGTAGTAATTTTATATAGCAACTAGACTTGTCATAGTAATCATTCCATAATCTGATTGTCAGATCACTGTTACACAAGTGAAAGTAATGTAATATCATACATCAACTATACTTCAATAAAAAAGCAGGGAAAGAGAGAATATAAATGTAAAAAGAGTACTTTTGCATGAAAGTATGCAATTTCTTGATAAGTTTAGAAACTAACAAAAGGCAAAAAGGATACCTGGTTAGCAAGTGAAGTGGCTATAGATCGAATCAGAAAGGTTATGTGTCTGCTTTTTGTTTATTCTATCTTGAAGCTCTGTTTTTTGACGTGTACACATTTAGGTTTCTTACATTATTCTGTTGGCTTGTCCTTCTATTGTTATGTAATAATCCTTTTCTCTAGTAACTGTTTTCACTCCAAGTTTGCCAAGTTTGCCATGTTTTCCATGTTTTCCCTACTTTTTCAGATATTTCACCATTCCTGAGTTTTAAATTAATATTTACACAGTACAACTTTTCCCATTCTTTTATTTTTCAAACCATATGTGTTGTTGAATTTTAAATGAGTTTTTTTTTTTTTTTTTTTTTTTTAATAAGCTGCCGGGAGCCAGTGTGAGGAATCCCGCCTGTGGCAAAGGTCATGAGGAAGGAAGCCCGATAAAACGAAAAGGCGTGATCTGGCTTCAGGGGTTCCCCCTGGGTTTTCCTGAATATCTACCCCCCAAAGCCAGAGTCTGCCTGCCTTATTGTACTGTGCTTTCCACAAACCACCACCTTTTTCTGGAAAACGTTAACTTAGAGCTCCAATTAGTCTCCTGCATATGAAAGGAATGTTTCAGCTCAACCCCCTCTGATGCCTCTCTAACTTGCCTGACAGATTCCCCCGGACTTTTTACAATTAGTGAATTGCTTACAGCCCCCCAACTGCGAGAGGCACAAAGCTTAAAGCATCTTAAAGATACAGAGCCTTTTCTAAAGAGCTAAAAATTATATTGGTGATGGGTTTCGCTGTTGAATCAATGACTGCTGCCAGGCCTCCATATTCTTTATCTTTTAGGCACCTGAAGGATATTAATCAATGTAATTGGGATATAGAAATAGGAATATAGTAATTTTGATGTTAGCAACACTAGACTTTTGAGTTAATTACTTTTCCCTTTGTTATAAATCACTGTACTCCTTTCACTGTTACAAATTCTTGTGTCCTTGCTATGTAAGAATGTAACTTTATTTAGTGCTTTCTGAGAGTGGCACCAGACTTTGGGAAGAACAACATTTTTAAGACAAGTAAGTCTTCTGGTTGACAAACCCTTATCAGAAAAGGGCCATAAAATATTAATTGGCCTTCTGGCCATAAAATGATGTAAATCACCTAAGACCTGTGTATACAGCTAGGTATGCTGAAAAAAAGCCTGGTCTCAATAAGGGCTTGCTGATGCTGCATAATTTTGTATTATCCATTCATTTCTATGTATAACTAAAAAGGTATAAAAGGCCTTTCTGGACAATAGAGGATGGGCCAGTCACTGGAAAGATTGGTTTCCCCCATGTCGGCTCTCTCTCTCTTTCTCCCTCTCCCTCCCTCTCCTTTTCCGGCTAAATTCCCATCTGGAACGCGGAGGCTCGCCAAGTCTACTTATTTGCCCTGGCTTTTAAGATCCATGCGAAAGGGAGCCTAAGGTGGGTCACCCTTCAATATTCAATTGGGCGCCAGTGGCCCAACATAGACAGTGCAAGTTCCTTGTCTGGAACTTTATTGGCTTTCCATGTAAACCAAGTTATTCAGCCTCTTTTCTCCACTTAATTTTCCTGCTACACTATTTCTTCCTAATTTCTCTTATATTTCTAATTAAATAATTCTTTCTAAGATGCCATGCCATCTCCCCTTCGAATTACCCTGGATCCGCCAGGGCTAGACCCCGGCAATAAGCGTTAATGGTAGGGCCATTTTTAAACTGATTCTGCCCATTTCTATCTTCTGATTGGTGCATTTGGACACTTCTAATTACTAGAATGTTGGTTCTTAAGTCTATATCTTGATTTATAGTGGTAGTACAATACTGACTACATTGTCAGAGTTCAAAAAACTTAGAACAGGTGATTCTATTCTATGTCCTATGCAGATTGTTAAGGAGAATAAGATCTACAGCTCAAACTTAGAAGTTACCGTCCTGGATGAAATTAGCAGTGTGACACTGCAAAACACACTAGAGACAGGCAGATGTTCATCTTGGCTTCTGTACTTCACCACTTACATCTGCTTGACCTTGGATATTAAAAATTCTTTCTGGGCTGCCATATACTGATTCTGCTTATGAAGGGCAGGACACATGGAAATAATTCCACAATTATGATTCACCTTCTCCTTCTACCACATCACGGTGATGACTTTTATGGTTCTTTTAACTCTGAGATTTTATCATTTGTCAAGACAGGTACTCTGATTTAATGTTTGACTACTTATTTTAGTTTCTTAGTGGCTTAGAAATAGAGGTTTAATTAAACTTCTTTTCAAATTGAAGAGGTACTTAATTGCAAGGAAATATTTTGCCAAAAAAAATTTTTGGAGCTTCTGTAAAACCAAAATTCTATATGGTAACTAGAAATTACCTTAAATGGAAGTAATCACATTTGAAAGATGATAATATTTGCAGGTGCTTTTGATCTGAAAATCAAGTGCATTTCAACTATTTCTTTAAAATTAATTTTTACCATCAAAGGAAACTTAGGAACCTAAGCAAGTTCACTCTTACATGGTACCTTTAGTGGTGCTTCATTGTCCACAATCAAGAATCAACAGCCACCGTCAAACGCAGGAGAAGGTAGCCAAGTGCCTATTTACAAGGTACGCAGTAAAGGCCACCACCTGCCCTCAACTAGCTCCCTCCTGATTAAAATTTGCCCATGATTTCTTGGGTAGTCCATATCGCTGTGTCATTTCTTTTGTGTGCGTGAACATGTGTGCTTGTCTTTAAGAGCCTCACATGTGAACAAATATCAGAGTGAAGCTGGCACCTTACAGGAACTCCCTGGGGGCATAAATCCTAGTAGGTTGGTGCAAAAGTAACTGTGGTTTTGCATTGTCAAAATTGCCATTTGATATTGGAATACATTCTTAAATAAATGCGATTGTGTTATACATCACTTTAATGCACATTTCTTGCTTTATGCTTTTTGTCAATGAATTATTACTTGCTGTTTATTTTACATGTATTTTAGACTATGGAAATGATGTTAGGCAAAAAGCAAATTCAAGCAATTTTCTTATTTGAGTTCAAAATGAGTCATACAGCAGCAGAGACAACCCACAACATCAACCATGCATTTTGCTCAGGAACTGTTAATGAACGTACAGGGCAGTGGTGGTTCAAGAAGTTTTACAAAGGAGATGAGACCCTTGAAGATGAGGAGTGCAGTGGCCACCCATCAGAAGTTGACAATGACCAATTGAGAGAATCACTGAAGCTGTTCCTCTTACAACTACATGAGAAGTTGCCTAAGAACTTAGGTTGACCATTCTACAGTCATTTGACATTTGAAGCAAATCAGAAAGGTGAAAAAAATCATAAGTGTGTGCCTCATGAGCTGACCACAAATCAAAAAATTTTTCATCTTGAAGTGTCACTTTCTCTTATTCTTCACAACAATGAATCATTTCTCGACTGGATTTTGATGTGTGATGAAAAGTGGGTTTTATACGACAACCAGGTTAGCGATTGGACCAAGAAGAAGCTCCAAAGCATTTCCCAAACCAAACTTGCACCACAAAGAGTCATGGTCACTTTTGGTGGCCTGCTGCCAGTCTGATCCACTACAGCTTTCTGAATCCTGGTGAAAACATTACACTTGAGAAATATGCTCAGCAACTGGATGAGCCGCACCGAAAACTGCAATGCCTGCAGCTGACACTGGTCAACAGAAAGGGCTCAATTCTTCTACGTGACAACACCCAACTGCACATCGCACAACCAACATTTCAAAACTTGAACAAATTGGGGTATAAAGTTTTGCCTCACCCCCCTTATTCACCTGACCTCTCACCAACTGAATACCACATTTTCAAGTACCCTGACCATTTTCTTCAGGGAAAATGATTCCACAACGAACAGGATGCAGAAAACGCTTTCCAAGAGTTGGTCGAATCCCAAAACATGGATCTTTATGCTACATGAATAAATAAACTTCTCTTTGGAAAAAAAAAGTGTTGATTGTAATGACTTTTACATTGTAATGATTTACATTAATGTAATGGTTGTTCCTATTTTGATTAGTAAAGATGTGTTTGAGCCTAGTTATAATGATTTAAACTCAGGGTCTGAAGCCGTAATTATTTTTGCATCAACCTAATATCTTTGGCAAATCTCAGTTTGCCTGTGTATGAGACACAAAATGATGTCTGTGAAATTAAGGAAATTAATCATTTACAATTATCTCTCTCAGTTCTTCTGTAACACTAGTGAGAAAAATCTTGGTTTGGTGCTTGTTTTTATCCCTTGTTGAACATATTATATATAATAACCTTTTTAATAAACTGAAACAGAACACAGGTGGAGAGTCAAGAGCAGGCTACAGTACCCATTTAAAACAGAATGTCAAAAAGTATTTAGTTTTTCACCTACCTTCTCTTTCTGGCAAGGGATGCTGGTTTTGCATTTATGAGAGCAAATGCTACTTACCTGCATGTAGATTGAATCAAGATTGCAAACTGAGTGAAGTTCAGGCAGACTGGAAGTAAGTTCTCTCTTCCAGGAAAAATAATACTGGGGCTGAGTTCTAAAAGGTAAGAACACAAGATGATGGAAAAAGTTAGGTGAGACATTTAAATAGAGGGAAAAACATGGACAAAAGCATCAAGAAGTAACCTATTCCAGAAGCACACTTTTAAATGATCGCTGTTGTTATTTAGTTGCTAAGTCTCGTCTGACTCTTTGGAGACTCCATGGACTGCAGCCTGCCAGGCTCCTCTGTGTGTGGGATTTCCCAGGAAGGAATACTGGAGTGGATTGCCATTTTCTTCTCCAGGAGATCTTCCAACCCACAGATCCAACTCACATCTCCTGCATTGGCAGGCAGATTCTTTACCACTGGGCCACCAGGGAAACCCTTCTAAATGATTACATCAAACAATAAGCAGAAGATTATGGAACTTCACTTAGACCTGTAGGAAGCCACGTCATAGTGATAAGCAAGGTAGATTGTGATCATTTTCCCTATTTAAAAATATCAGTTAAGCACCTGAATGCAGAGTTCCAAAGAATAGCAAGAAGAGATAAGAAAGCCTTCTTCAGCAATCAGTGCAAAGAAATAGAGGAAAACAACAGAATGGGAAAGACTAGAGATCTCTTCAAGGAAATTAGAGATACCAAGGGAACATTTCATGCAAGGATGGGCTCAATAAAGGACAGAAATGGTATGGACCTAACAGAAGCAGAAGATATTAAGAAGAGGTGGCAAGAATACATGGAAGAACTGTACAAAAAAGATCTTCACGACCCAGATAATCATGATGATGTGATCACTAATCTAGAGCCAGACATCTTGGAATGTGAAGTCAAGTGGGCCTTAGAAAGCATCACTACGAACAAAGCTAGTGGAGGTGATGGAATTCCAGTTGAGCTGTTTCAAATCCTGAAAGATGATGCTGTGAAAGTGCTGCACTCAATCTGCCAGCAAATTTGGAAAACTCAGCAGTGGCCACAGG
>SJYT01000262.1:335558-363989 GCA_006410635.1 Cephalophus harveyi
TGATGGATTTTTTTGTTTTTTTTTTTTTTTTTTTTTTGTATTTTGACACTGTACTTTTCTAAAACTGTATTGCTTAATCTAGGTTACCCAATCTGTTAGCTTACAATTGTTCATTGTATTTTGTGCCTTTATACAATCTGCTATATTTTATAGATTTTCTTATTTTTAAAAATTTTCTTATTATATGTTTCTTCTGTATAGCAACATAGTTATTTGTTACTTTTGTTTTTCAAAGAAGAAACTTTAAAAAAAAATCCCGGTTTCCTGCACTCCACTGATTTCTGGCCTCATTTTTATTATTTCATTTCTTTTTATTCCCTGAAATGTGTTCTGTTTCTATTTTTCTAGCCTATTGAATTGAACCTCATGTTTCTCCAGCCTCACTTGTTTTCTGATAATTACAGTCAAAGCTCTACATTTCCTTCTTGTTACTCTCTAGGAGCACATCAGACATTTTGAAATACACTGCTTTCATTTTATTTGGCTGTAATAGTTTACAATTTCCCTGTTTATTTCCTTTTTAACCCATGTGTTATTTAGAGGCACAATTATTATAGTTCCCTTTCACATGGGAATGCTAACCATGTTCTTTCATTATTAATTTCTAATTTTATGTGGCAGTCAGAGGCCATGATGTGTGGTGCTGAGTCTTTGAATTTATGGAAAGTCCTCTGTGGCCTGATACATGAGTGGTTTTGAAGAATGGTTTATGTGTGCCAAAGAAGAAATGTGTTCTGTTTACTCAAATAAACATGGTATTTACAGTATTCAAATTTTCTAATGGAATTAACAAACCACAAAATTCACTCATTAAAAGTACATACATCTGTGGTTTTTACTTTATTCTTAGAGTTGTGCAATCACCACCACTAACTTAGAACATTTGTGTTATCCTTGAAAAAATCTGTACCCACTGTAAGCCATTCCTCCTTCTCTTCTACCTTCAACCTCGGGCAACCATGAATCTACTTTGTCTATGAATTTTCCTATTCTGGATGTTTCATGGAAATGTAACCATACAATATGTTGTCTTTTATGTCTGGCTTCTTTCACTTAGGATAATATTTTCAAGATTCATTCATGCCATAGCATTATCGATATTTCTTTTTATTGCCAAATAATATTCCATTGTATGAATATGCCACATTTTTTATCCATTCATCAGTTGGTAGACATTGGTCCTTGTTTTTTCTGTATTTCAGCTCTGATGAATTATACTACTATGGATATTCACATATAAGTTTTTGTGTGAACATAAGTTTTCATTTCTCATGATAATTCTGCTTGACATTCTGATGAAGAGCCAAACTGAGGAATTTCCAAAGCAGTGGAACCAGTCTACAATCCCAACAATAATATCTAGGTTTCAAATCTCTCCCTATTTAGAAAACACTTTATTTTAGCCATTATGTGGATGTGAAGTGTAACCTCAATATTGTTTTCATCTGTATTTCTCTACTGATTAATGATATAATTGTTGGCTACTTGTATATATTTTTAAATGAATGCCTACTTAGATTCTTGACCCGATTTTCAATTGGATTTTCCTTTTATTACTGAGTTTTATAAGTTCTTTTTATATTCTTGATGCAATTCTCTTATCAACTTTACCATTTGTAATATGTGAACTGTGAACTTCCAGATATTCAAGCTGGTTTTAGAAAAGGCAGAGGAATCAGAGATCAAATTGCCAACATCTGCAGGATCATGGAAAAGCAAGAGAGTTTCAGAAAAACATCTATTTCTTCTTTATTGACTATGCCAAAGTCTTTGACTGTGTGGATCACAATAAACTGTGGAAAATTCTGAGAGAGATAGGAATACCAGACCACCTGACCTGCCTCTTGAGAAATCTGTATGCAAGTCAGGAAGCAACAGTTAGAACTGGACATGGAACAGCAGACTGGTTCCAAATAGGAAAAGGAGTATGTCAAGGCTGTATATTGTCACCCTGCTTATTTAACTTATATGCAGAATACATCATGAGAAACACTGAGCTAGAAGAAGCACAAGCTGGAATCAAATTCTGAAAAAGATGGGAATACCAGACCACCTAACCTGCCTCTTGAGAAATCTGTATGCAAGTCAGGAAGCAACAGTTAGAACTGGACATGGAACAGCAGACTGGTTCCAAATAGGAAAAGGAGTATGTCAAGGCTGTATATTGTCACCCTGCTTATTTAACTTATATGCAGAATACATCATGAGAAACACTGAGCTAGAAGAAGCACAAGCTGGAATCAAATTCTGAAAAAGATGGGAATACCAGACCACCTAACCTGCCTCTTGAGAAATCTGTATGCAAGTCAGGAAGCAACAGTTAGAACTGGACATGGAACAGCAGACTGGTTCCAAATAGGAAAAGGAGTATGTCAAGGCTGTATATTGTCACCCTGCTTATTTAACTTATATGCAGAATACATCATGAGAAACACTGAGCTAGAAGAAGCACAAGCTGGAATCAAATTCTGAAAAAGATGGGAATACCAGACCACCTAACCTGCCTCTTGAGAAATCTGTATGCAAGTCAGGAAGCAACAGTTAGAACTGGACATGGAACAGCAGACTGGTTCCAAATAGGAAAAGGAGTATGTCAAGGCTGTATATTGTCACCCTGCTTATTTAACTTATATGCAGAATACATCATGAGAAACACTGAGCTAGAAGAAGCACAAGCTGGAATCAAATTCTGAAAAAGATGGGAATACCAGACCACCTAACCTGCCTCTTGAGAAATCTGTATGCAAGTCAGGAAGCAACAGTTAGAACTGGACATGGAACAGCAGACTGGTTCCAAATAGGAAAAGGAGTATGTCAAGGCTGTATATTGTCACCCTGCTTATTTAACTTATATGCAGAATACATCATGAGAAACACTGAGCTAGAAGAAGCACAAGCTGGAATCAAGATTGCCGGGAGAAATATCGATCACCTCAGATATGCAGATGACACCACCTTTATGGCAGAAAGTGAAGAGGAACTAAAAAGCCTCTTGATGAAAGAGGAGAGTGAAAAAGTTGGCTCAAAGCTCAACATTCAGAAAATGAAGATCATGGCATCTAGTCCCATCACTTCATGGGAAATAGATGGCGAAACAGTGGAAATAATGTCAGACTTTATTTTTCTAGGCTCTAAAACCACTGCAGATGGTGATTGCAGCCATGAAATTAAAAGACGCCTACTCCTTGGAAGAAAAGTTATGACCAATCTAGATGGCATATTAAAAAGCAGAGATATTATTTTGCCAACAAAGGTCTGTCTAGTCAAGGCTATGATTTTTCCTGTGGTCATGTATGGATGTGAGAGTTGGACTGCGAAGAAAGCTGAGCACCGAAGAATTGATGCTTTTGAACTGTGGTGTTGGAGAAGACTCTTGAGAGTCCCTTGGACTGCAAGGAGATCCAACCAGTCCATTCTAAAGGAGATCAGTCCTGGGTGTTCGTTGGAAAGAATGATGCTAAAGCTGAAACTCTAATACTTTGGCCACCTCATGCAAAGAGTTGACTCATTGGAAAAGACCCTAATCTTGGGAGGGACTGGGGGCAGGAGGAGAAGGGGATGACAGAGGATGAGATGGCTGAATGGCATCACCAACTCGATGGACATGAGTTTGAGTGAACTCTGGGAGTTGGTGATGGACAGAGAGGCCTGGCGTGCTGGGATTCATGGGGTGGCAAGGAGTCGGACACGACTGAGCGACTGGACTGAACTGAATACTTTCTTACTTTCTGTGGATTGTTTCTTTCTTTCTTAATGTATTGTTCATAGTACATACGTTCTTTAATT
Source organism: Cephalophus harveyi (assembly GCA_006410635.1). Taxonomy (NCBI): domain Eukaryota; kingdom Metazoa; phylum Chordata; class Mammalia; order Artiodactyla; family Bovidae; genus Cephalophus; species Cephalophus harveyi. Next base: position 339,345 of record SJYT01000262.1, read on the forward strand.
TTGGTACATTTTTTTTTTTCTCTTGTGGCTAATGTTTTTGGTGTCAAATCTAGAAACTGTTGTCTAACCAGGAATTACTCCTATGTTTTCTTTGAAGGTTTATAGACTTAGCTCTTATATTTTGGACTTGTTGTTGTAGTTTGGTTGCTAAGTCATGTCCAACTCTTCGCGCCCCTATGGGCTGGAGCACACCAGCTACCCCTGTCCTTCACTATTTCCAAGAATTTGTTCAGATTCATGTTTATTGAGTCAGTGATGCTATCTAACCATCTCATTCCCTGTTGCCCTCTTCTCCTTTTGTCTTCAATCTTTCCCAGCATCAGAATCTTTTCCTATAAGTCAGGTCTTCACATCAAGTGACCAAAGTCCTGGAGCTTCAGCTTCAGCATCAATCTTTCCAATGAATATTCAGGGTTAATTTCCTTTAGGATTGACTGGTTAGATCTCCTTGTTGTCCAGGGAAATTTCAAGAGTCTTCTCCAACACCACAGTTCAAATCATCAGTTTTTCAACATTCAGCCTTCTTTGTCATCCAACTCTCACATCTGTACATGACTACTGGGAAAACCACAGCTTTGACTATGCAGATCTTTGTCGGCAAAGTGATGTTTCTGCTTTTTAATATACTATCTAGGTTTGTCATAGCTTTCCTTCCAAGGAGCAAGTGTCTTCTAATTTCATGGTTGCAGTCACCATCTGCAGTGATTCTGAGCCCAATAAAAGAAAATCTATTACTGCTTCTACTTTTTCCCCTATTTATCATGAAGTAATGGAATCGAATGCAATGATTTTAGTTTTTTGAATATTGATTATCAAGCCAGCTTTTTTCACTCTCCTCTTTCACCCTCATCAAGAGATTCTTTAGTTCCTCTTAATTTTTAGCTATTAGAGTGGTTTTTATCTGCGTATCTGAGGCTGTTGATACTTCTCCCAGCAATCTTGTTTCCAGCTTGGATTAATCCAGCCCAGCATTTCCCATGATGTACTCTCCATAGAAGTTAAATAAGCAGGATAACAATATGCAGCATTGTCATACTCCTTTCTGAGTTTTGAATCAGTCCATTTTTCCATGTCTGGTTCTAACTGCTGTGTCTTGACCCTCATACAGGTTTCTCAGGAGGTCAGTAAGGTGGTCTGGTATTCCCATCTCTTAAATAATTTTTCACAGTTGGTTGTGATCCACAAAGTCAAAGGTTTTCACATAGTTAATGAAGCAGAAGTAGATGTCTTTCTGGAATTGTCTTGCTTTCTCTGTGATCCAATGGATTCTGGCAATTTGATCACTGGTTCCTCTGGCTTTTCTAAATCCATCTTGTACACCTGGAAGTTCTCAATTCACATACTGCTGAAGCCTAGCTTGAAGGATTTTGAGCATACCCTTGCTAGCATGTGAAAAGAGCACAGCTGTATGGTAGTTTGAACATTCTTTGGCATTACTCTTCTTTGGGATTGGAATGAAAACTGACTTTATCCGTCCTGTGGCCACTGCTGAGTTTTCCAAACTTGTTGACATATTGAGTGCAGCATTTTAGCAGCAGCATCTTTTAGGATTCGAAATAGCTCAGCTGGAATTTCATCACCTCTACTAGATTTGTTCATATTAATGCTTCCTACGGCCCACTTGCTTTCACACTCCCAGGTGGCTGGCTCTAGGTGACTGACCTAGAGCCATCATGGCTATCTGCGCTATCGAGTGTGGTTCTTCTGTGTATTCTTGCCACCTCTTCTTAGTCTCTTCTGCTTCTATTAGATCCTTACTATTTCTGTGCTGTATGGAGCCCATTTTGCATGAAATGTTCCTTTGGTATCTCCAGTTTTCTTTAAGAGATTTCTAGTCTTTACCAATCTATTGTTTTCCTCTATTTCTTTGCACTATTCACTTAAGAAGGTCTTCTTATGTCTCTTTGCTACTCTCTGGAACTCTGCATTCAGTTCAGCATATCTTTCCTTTTATCCTTTGCCTTTCACTTCTCTTCTTTCTCAGCTATTTTTAAAGCCTCATCAGACAACCACTTCCACTTCTTTCATTTCTTTTGGGGGGTGATTTTGGTTACTGTCTCCTCTACAATGTTACAAATCCCTCTCCATAGTTCTTCATGCACACTGTCTACCAGATCCAATTCCTTGAATCTATTCATCACCTCTACTATATAATCATAAGGGATTTGATTCAGGTCACACCTGAATGGCCAAATGGTTTTTCCTACTTTCTTCAATTTAAGCCTGAATTTTGCAATAAGGAGCTCATAATCTGAGCCACAGTCATCTCCAGGTCTTGTTTTTACTGACTGTATAGAGCTTCTCCAGCTTCTACTGCAGAGAATATAAATGATCTGATTTCAGTATTGACCATCTGGTGATGTCCATGTATAGAGTTGCTCTTATGTTGTTGGAAGAGGGTGTTTTTCATGACCAGTGTGTTCTCTTAACAAAACTCTGTTAACCTTTGCACTGCTCCATTTTGTACTCCAGGGCCAAACTTGCCTGTTACTCCAGGTATCTCTTGACTTCCTACTAGGATCCTTTAAAACAGCCTGTTAGCTAGCATTTTTTAGATACTACTTTTGAACAATTTTAAAAGAACATTAGATTTGTAGAAAAATTATGAAGATAACATAGAATGACCCAGTTCAGTTCAGTTCAGTTGCTCAGCCGTATCCAACTCTTTGCGACCCCATGAATCACAGCACACAAGGCCTCCCTGTCCATCATCAACTCCCGGAGTTTACCCAAACTCATGTCCATCGAGTCTGTAATGCCATCCAGCCATCTCATCCTCTGTCGTCCCCTTCTCCTCCTGCTCCCAATCCCTTCCAGCATCAGAGTCTTTTTCAATGAGTCAACTCTTCACATGAGGTGGCCAAAGTATTGGAGTTTCAGCCTCAGCTTCAGTCCTTCCAATGATCTCCTTTAGGATGGACTGATTGGATCTCCTTGCAGTCCAAGGGACTCTCAAGAGTCTTCTCCAACACCACAGTTCAAAAGCATCAATTCTTCTAAACTCAGCTTTCTTTATAGTCCAACTCTCACATTCATACATGACTACTGGCAAAACCATAGTCTTGACTCAATATACCCAAAAAACAATATCTCTATTATTTGTATCTTACATTGGCATGGTTTATTTGTTACAATTAATGGACCAATGTTCATACATTATGATTAAATACAGTTCAGACACCATTCAGGTGTCCTTCGCTTTTACCCAACGTCTATTTTTCTATTCCTGGATCCTCTCTAGAATACCATCGGACAGTTAGCCATCAAGTTCCCTCAGGCTTCTTTTGGCAGTGACAGTTTCTCAGACTTTCATCATTTCTGGTTACCTTAAGCAGTTTTGAAAGGTACTAGACAGGTATTTTATAGATGTTACTCATATAGGAGTTGTCTGGTGTTTTTTTTATTTTTATTTTTTTCACGATTAGACCGAAGTTATAGACTTGGGAGAGGAAGATCAAAAGGAACGTGCCATTTTCACCTGTTGATAGGAATCTTGATCACTTGATTGAGGTAGTTAATATTTGTCAGGTTTCTCTGCTGGTAACTTATACTTTTCCCCTTTCTCCATACTGTACTCTTTAGAAGGAAGTCACTATGAGCTCTCACACTTAAAAGTAGAGAGTTATGCTCCTTCTTCTTAAAGGCAAAATATTTACCCAAGTTATTTGGAATTGTTTTGCATAGGAGATTTGTCTATAATTTATCTTGTAATAAAATCATTAACAATAATTACAACTAGCCTTCCTATTGAGTGGTGCCAAGTTGTGTTCTATGCTATTTCCTAACTCAGATGTATGTATTATATATATGTGTATGTATATTTTTTAATTCCACTTTATTTGATATTAGCTAGCTAATGGACAGGGGAGCCTGGTAGGCTGCAGTCCATGGGGTAGCTAGGAGTTGGACACGACTGAGTGACTTCACTTTCACTTTTCACTTGCATGCATTGGAGAAGGAAATGGCAACCCACTCCAGTGTTCTTGCCTGGAGAATCCCAGGGACGGTGGAACCTGGTGGGCTGCCATCTCTGGGGTCGCACAGAGTCAGACACGATTGAAGCGACTTTGCAGCAGCTGCAGCAGTTAAAATTAGCTGGCTAAGTCACATGTGAGAGTTGGACTGTGAAGAAGGCTGAGTGCCGAAGAATTGATGCTTTTAAACTGTGGTGTTGGAGAAGACTCTTGAGAGTCCCTTGGACTGCAAGGAGATCCAACCAGTCCATTCTGAAGGAGATCAACCCTGGGATTTCTTTGGAAGGAATGATGCTGAAGCTGAAACTCCAGTACTTTGGCCACCTCATGCGAAGAGTTGACTCATTGGAAAAGACTCTGATGCTGGGAGGGATTGGGGGCAGGAGGAGAAGGGGACGATAGAGGATGAGATGACTGGATGGCATCACTGACTTGATGGACGTGAGTTTGAGTGAACTCTGGGAGTTGGTGATGGACAGGGAGGCCTGCGTGCTGTAATTCATGGGGTCGCAAAGAGTCAGACATGACTGAGTGACTGAACTGAACTGAAGTCACATTGGTCATGTCTGACTCTTTGTGACCCAATGAACTGTAGCCCTGTGGGTTCCTTTATCCATGGGATTCTCCTGGCAAGAATACTGGAGTGGGTTGTCATGCTCTCCTCCAGGGGATGTTCCCTACCCAGGGATCAAACCCATGTTTCTTAAGTCTCCCGCTTTGGCAAGCAGGTCGTTTACCACTTTATCTCAGCTTTATTTTTTCATGATTGTGTATTATCTCTTTTCTCATATCTTTATTTACAATCTTTTTGTCTTATTTTAAGTTAAAAAAAGGATATTCTAGATTCTTAAACTTTTCTGTTTCTAGATTTATGTCTTTAATACATTTTATTTATTATTATACCAGGGAATATGGATGTATTTCTACTGTCTTTTTGGTTTGTCTCAGAACAATTTTTATTGATTAGATTAATCTATCTTTTTTTCCTTCTTTTTCTCCTTTGATACTCCATTGCTTATTTAAACTTATGCATTTCATTCCATTTTCTGATGGTTGCAATTCTCTTACTAAAGCATATAGTTCTCTTTTCCTGGCGAATGCCTCAATTTCCTTAATACTTATGTCTCCTTCTCTTATATGTTAAGAACCTTGGCTGACTTTTAACTCTTTGTGTTCTCCACAACATCTCACCTTAGCAGTTTTGATGTGATGTTAAGTTGTAGATTAGATGTTGTAGATATATTTCCTTTTAGTTACTGTTTACTAAAACAAATAATATTTATTAATGTCCTTACTTGTTCTTGCTTTTCATAATTATTGCTTCTTTGTGGACTAGCATCATGTCATTAAGGAATATGCTTAAAATAATACTAGATGCAGTCTGTGAGTGATAAGGTAAAAAGATTTTTATTTTGCTCCATCATTTGTACTATCTATTTCCTGGGTAATCTAGAATCCTTTCCTTCTCCAGCTCTACCAACAACATGTGATCTCATTGTTTTGTTGATTTTGAGAAATTTGAGGTCCTATCTTCTGCCTGTGGCATTATAGGTAATTGGTTTTTCACTCTGGAAGCCACTTATTAAATTTCATTGTGCTGTGTCTGGATGTACAGTTTTATTTATCTGCTTATTGTGGGCTGCAAAAGTATGAAACCATTTTTAATCCAAAGTCATGCGTCTTTCTTTAGTTCTGGAAAACACTAAATTTTTTTTCAAAGATTACCTTCCTACATTGTTTTTTCAAATCTTTCTTTCTGGAATGTTTGCTCTGTAATTTGATCTATTTCTTTAATTTTTTTTCAAATATGTTCTGTCTATTTATGCCATCCCGTTAATCTGGATAATCTCCTCAACATGATTTTCCAGCCCATTAATTAATTCTTTGTAGCTATTCTGCTATTTAAATTTTTATAGAACCTTTGATTTAAATAATTACAGTTTCACATCCAATATTTCTAACTGATTCTTCCTTAAACACATCTGCTCTCTTTTCATGATTGCAATAAACCTTTCCTTATTTCCCTCAGGATATGTTTTATGCTTATTCAAAGCTCCTTTTTCTGCTCCATTAGCTCTGCTTTCTCTACTATGTATTCTTGTTGTTATTGCTTTATATCATTGTCATCAAATATTTTGTGATCTTTTAATTTTATTATGGCCTTATTGACATTCCTTTTACAAGGTCAGCTCCCTCAAATTATAATCTTTGTATCTGAGAAGGGTGTTGTCTAATCCTGGCCTTATTCTTTTAGCCGTGATTTGAAAGGAAGGGAACTACATTTTAGGTAGATTGTCTACTAATATAATCTGCTTAGGGCTTCCCTGGTGGCCCAGTGTTAAAGAATCCTCCTGCTAATGCAGGAGACACATTCTATTCCTGAGCAGGGAAGATATCCTAGAGAAGAAAATGGCAATTCATTCTGGTATTCTTGCCCAGGAAAACCCATAGACAGAGGAGCCCGGTAGGCTACAGTCCATGGGATCAAAAAAGAGCTGGACATGACTGAGCAACTAAGCAGCAATATCAACATGATCTGCTTAACCATTTCTACTCTTTTTCCTGGACTCTGTTCTCTCCCATGACATCATTTGTTACATCATCCCAAACTCTCTTTTATACAGAGACATTCACCTTTTATGGTACTTATCCAGCCCATGATGAAGAAGGAACACTGGGAAAGGGCTCATGGTCAATTATCCAAACCAGTAGATCCTAAAGATAATCAACCCCGAATATACATTGGAGGGACTGATGCAGAAGCTGAAGCTGCAATGCTTTGGCCACCTGTTGCAAAGAGCTGACCCATTGGAAAAGAACCTGATGCTGGGAAAGATTGAGGGAAGGAGGAGGAGGGCTCATTGGAGGATAAGGTGGTTGGATGGCATCACTGACTCTATGAAAATGAGTTTGAGCAAACTCCAGGAAACAGTGAAGGACAGGGAAGCCTGGTGTGCTGCAGTTCATGGGGTCACAAAGCAGTAGACATGACTGAGCAACTGAACAACAACAATAACTACACACTGATTATCTAGTTCCTTTAGAGTGCAAATTTCTAGAGGTGGGAATTTTGTATTGTTTACTAATATCTTCAGCACTGAGAACAATGCCTGGCATAGAGCAGTCACTTCATCAATATCTGTTGGATGGGTGAACATCTATCCCATCAGGGTACTAGGTCAACTTTGTGTAACTCAATCATGCCTAGGTCTCATTACAGCCTTCTTGATTATGCTACGCATGGGGTAGATCTCATGATCCAAGGTAGGGTGTTGAGGCAGTGTATGGATACTTATTCCAACCTCTTTCTTTTTAGGGCTCTGAGGATATGGTTTTTGCCAGCCAAATTTTGCATCACTAAGTTGGAATTGTGCTCAGATGCAGCCAAAACAATTCCCTACCAGGTCGTGACTTCCAGCCTGGGCTTCACAAGGCATCCTGAAAGAGAGACAATGGTACACCTGTTAGCCTTCACTCAGCTCTTCCATTGTTGCTCCAGGTTGCCATTTCTTCCATGTTAAAAGTAACTGTGGCTGATTCGTGTTGATGTTTGACAGAAAACAACAAAATTCCGTAAAGCAATTATCCTTCATTTAAAAATAAATGAGTGAAATTGCTCAGTTGTGTCCAACTCTTTGCAACTGTAGCCTACCAGGTTCCTCTGTCCATGGGATTCTTCAGGCAGGAATACTGGAGTGGGTTGCCATTTCCTTCTCCAGGAGATCTTCCCAACCCAGGGATCGAACCCTGGTCTCCTGCAATGTAGACAGACGCTTTACTGTCTGAGTCCCGCAACTCAGAGACTTTAATCCTCCTGAGGAATGTTTACAGTTTTGTACCACTTGCTACAAGAAACTCCACACTCCTCACATGAGTGATAACTTCTCCAGCATCTGCCAGATTCAGTATGGAAGACAGAGTCAGCTAATTTGCCTTTATGGTGAGTAACACAAACTCAAAAATCTACTTTTGATATAAATTCAAGCAAAGAGTGAACTGACTATAATGAAAAATACTAAGTTATTTTGGAGGTGATATGGCCAAAAAATGTGTAGGTAAATCTGCCAGATTCAGTATGGAAGACAGAGTCAGCTAATTTGCCTTTATGGTGAGTAACACAAACTCAAAAATCTACTTTTGATATAAATTCAAGCAAAGAGTGAACTGACTATAATGAAAAATACTAAGTTATTTTGGAGGTGATATGGCCAAAAAATGTGTAGGTAATACAAGGAATATGAGTTATGACAGAAATTATGAATATGGTAGGCAAATAACTAATGTTTCAAACATATAGATGCTCAGTGAAAAATTGTAAGATGACTGGAATAAGTGAATAGTGCTTTAAATATGAATTTATGAATTGGGATATTGGATCCTTTTTTGACTGACCAAGGATGGCACAAAAGATCCATAAACATGCAGCTACTTGCATAAAGATGCAAGAGTAAGCTACTGAGCACAACCTGTTGAGCCCCTCCAACAACAAGACTCCTGGACCTCAGTTCTATGTCCAGCATGTCCAATATCTATGATACTGTTAGCCCTTCTGCTATCTGCAGGAAACACGGATCTAAATGAGGACAAAAACCTAGAAACTGGAAGTCACTTAAAATTTCCAGCTTTATCATGCATGAGACATGATAAATGGATCACAAGCCAGAGTGCAGCAGAAAGCAAAAGGGAAATATCCTGGTGCTTCCCTGGTGGCTCAGAGGTTAAAGCGTCTGCCTCCAATGCGGGAGACGCGGGTTCAATCCTTGAGTCGGGAAGATCCCCTGGAGAAGGAAATGGCAATCCACTCCAGTATTCTTGCCTGGAGAATCCATTCCAAATAGGAAAAGGAGTCCGTCAAGGCTGTATATTGTCACCCTGCTTATTTAACTTCTATGCAGAGTACATCATGAGAAACGCTGGACTGGAAGAAACACAAGCTGGAATCAAAATTGCCGGGAGAAATATCAATAACTTTATTTTTAGGGGATCCAAAATCACTACAGATGGTGACTGCAGCCATGAAATTAAAAGACGTTTTCTCCTTGGAAGGAAAGTGATGACCAACCTAGACAGCATATTCAAAAGCAGAGACATTACGTTGCCAACAAAGGTTCATCTAGACAAAGCCATGATTTTTCCAGTAGTCATGTATGGATGTGAGAGTTGGACTATAAAGAAAGCTGAGGGCCAAGAATTGATGCTTTTGAACTGTGGTGTTGGAGAAGACTCTTGAGAGAGAGTCCCTTGGACTGCAAGGAGATCAAACCAGTCAATCCTCGAGGAAATCAATCCTGAATTTTCATAAGAAGGACTGATGCTGAAACTGAAACTCAGGATTGGCCACCTGATGCGAAGAGCTGACTCATTGGAAAAGACCCTGATGCTGGGAGGGCTTCCCTGGTGGCTCAGAGGTTAAAGCGTTTGCCTCCGATGTGGGAGACCCGGGTTCAATCCCTGGGTCGGGAAGATCCCCTGGAGAAGGAAATGGTAACCCACTCCAGTATTCTTGCCTAGAGAATTCCGTGGACAGAGAAGCCTGGTAGGCTACAGCTCATGGGGTCGCAAAGAGTCGGACACGACTGAGCGACTTCACTTCACTTCACTTCTGATGCTGGGAAAGATTGAAGGTGGGAGGAGAAGGGGATGACAGAGGATGAGATGGTTGGATGACATCACTGACTCGATGGACGTGAGTTTGAGCAAGCTCTGAGAGTTGGTGATGGACAGGGAAACCTGGTGTGCTCCAGTCCATGGGGTCACAAAGAGTCGGACATGACTGAGCAACTGAACTGATCCAACTCTAGGTAATTTGTTAGGCAGTGTGGAAGGAAGTGCATCTTAGTTGAACTGATTGAGAAGAGTATGATCTGGAAGAAGACAGATGACTGGACAAAATTTAAGGAATTTATCCCCTTTCAGGTAGCAGTTGAGATAATGATTTTTTGAATGGATTTGAGACAAAGGTTCAGCAAGTTCAACCACAAAGGAAAAACAATGATTGGGGTTTAACAGTGAATGGCTAAAATATGTCTCCAAAAGTGATCCCTCCAAACAGAGCATCATGGAAAAATTTTACTACATCAGAAGAAGTTTATGCTTTGGAGCTTGTCTTTGCTGCCAATGTTAAAAGGATTCTTGCCCTGATCCAGCCAGACAGAACATTCTCTCTCCTCTTCTACTTGGACAACCAATTAAGTTGTCAGTTCCAAATTTAGACAGAGGCTTGAAATAAGCTTAATTAAAGTTAAAAGGATTGGGTTATTGAGTAAAATTTCCACTCACCATCTTTTGTTTTGGGAAGTAGAGAATTCCATTATCAAGCTGGCCTGTTGCTAAATGAGGTGGAAAGCTGAGTTAGGTAGGAGTGGGAGGCCAAGCTGATGATTGTGTTGCCACCAAAGTGAAAGACAGGACCAAAAACAGCCAGGAAGCTCGGCAAAAAGAACAAAAATTAGAACCTGAAAGCCTCTTCTGATTTCTCAGTGGAGAGATTATAATAATAGGTAAATGATGTTTCCTTCTGGAGAAAGTTTTAAACCTATGTTTTTAGAAGCTGTTTCATGTAGAGAAGACCACGACCACGGGTATCTAGTTTTTAATCCAGGCTCTTTGATGTAGACTAAGGCAACTAAGGAAACTTCTCTGAGTCTTGGTTTCTTTAACTCTAAGACATGGATAATAATACTTCCATCTCACAGCTGTTGTAANAAGACCACGGCCACGGGTATCTAGTTTTTAATCCAGGCTCTTTGATGTAGACTAAGGCAACTAAGGAAACTTCTCTGAGTCTTGGTTTCTTTAACTCTAAGACATGGATAATAATACTTCCATCTCACAGCTGTTGTAAAAGTTTTAAATAGTGTTAGTCCGTTGCTTGGTGCTACACAGCTGAGCAATTCAGATTCCACAGCTAACGTCTCTTCAGTTCAATGGAACGTGCAAATCAAAATGCTGGAAATTAACATTCAAGGAGTGTCTTATTTAAAAATAAGATAAATTTGCTACAGACCATTTTATAAAGTAAATAATTCTGCTGCAAAGTGGTTAGTCGCTTATTGTTCAAGGTTAGATTTTTTTTATTAATGAGATTTTCTTAAAACAGGAGAATGCATCAACATTTTTATTAATAAGACATGATTCAAATAAATGATGCCCTGAGTCTTTGCACCAGAGACAGTTTGACCTGGGGATCTACAGGTTAGAACTGTCTTTCACAAAGGCTGCAATAAACGGCTCCTCCGCAGACAAGGGCTACTTGTTCTGATGCAGAAGGGGAAAAAAAACAATGGTATTATCACTTTCTTTTCTCAAAAAAAAAAAAAAGATGTAGAAAATGCCAAATCTTCTGTGGTTTCTTTCCTGAAAATTTCTCTACTCCAGTAAATTGCTCCTTTCTCTATATTCCCACAGCTCTTTGCTCATACTTCACTCTCCATCTCTCTAGGATAAATATCAGTAGTAGCTAATGTTTAGTACATACTTACTTGTTAAACACCAGACTCTGTCCCAAGGATATGACATATAGCCAACCACTTAATCATGTGTTTAAGGCTAAGAGGGCTTCCCTGATAGCTCAGTTGGTAAAGAATCCGCCTGCAATGTAGGAGAACCCGGTTTGATTCCTGAGTCGGGAAGATCCCCTGGAGAAGGGAAAGGCTACCCACTCCGGTATTCTGGCCTGGAGAATTCCATGGACTATATAGTCCATGGGGTCGCAAAGAGTCGGACACAACTGAGAAACTTTCACTTTCACTTTCATAAGGCTAAGCAATAGCTGTTATTATCACTTCCTTTTATAGATGATAAAACTAAGACACAGAGCAGCTAAGGTGTTTGCCTAAGGTTATTCAGCTGGTGGGGCTTCGCTGGTGGCTCAGCAATAGACTCCAACTGCAATGCAGGAGATGCAGGAGACTCAGGTTTGACCTCTGGGTAGGGAAGATCGCTTGGAGGAGGCATGGCAACCCACTCTATTATTCTTGCCTGGAGAATCCCCATGGACAGAGGAGCCTGGTGGTCTACAGTCCATAGGGTGGCAAAGAGTTAGACAAGACTGAAGTGACACAGCATGCATGTGTCCAGCTGGGAAGTGATAAAGCCAAGGTCTGAAGACAGACCTGGTTTGTTCCTGTACTCTGTGCTCTTAACCATGTCAAGCTGGCATTGATTCTCTGGGCCACATATCTGAGATTCAATTCATCGCAACTATTAGAATTATTTCGTGAGCTGTTATGATTGAAACAAGATCTGAAAGAGAAGTAATCCTGGCAATGCAGAAATGATCATTAAGAGAAACCGAGGGTAGCCAGAGAAAACATTTTTTTTTTTTCCTCTCTCTCTTTCAAGCTTTTTCTAAAGGCTGTACTGGAATGAGACAAAAGTCTAGAATACCAATATGCTGATAAATTGCTTACCAATGCTGAACAAACATGTCAACAATTCTATCTCCATATGTTATATATGAAAGAAAGTAAAATGGTCTAAAATTATCCACGTGTTCTAAATGGAGGATTAGAAAGGGAACACCTACCCAGGCCCCCACCCACCCCACCCACACCCCCACTTGTGAAGGCACCTTAAGGCCCCTTGAGGACTGGCCACTGTTGACTTGTTCAGCCTCACATGTTCCCCTTTTCCTTTCAAATTCTGCACTCCAGTTATGTAGAAGTGGATTCATTTGTCTGAAAATGCTCCAGACGTTTCACACCGTAGGTCACAGTACTTGCTGCTTCTGCTCCAGGGTCCCCCGTTGTCAGCCTAATTCCTCTTCCTGGTTCAGGTGACCAAGTGGGCATCTCTGCACGGGAACTCTTCCCTTATCCTTTGCCCAGGTCTGGGGCTTTGCCTCTTGTTCATATTACATGCTTTTTAGTGCCCACCAATGCCCTGCAGCTTGGGCTCCTGCCTAGAAGGTACAGGTTAAGAAAGCAAACATTTGAAGTGGAATCTCGGTCCCACTACTGACCAGTCACCAAACTCTGAGCAAGTTATATATATACTCTGAACTTCAATTTTTTATTTGTATAATGAAAATAAAAACAGCACCTATCTCATGAGCTTGTAGTGAGGATTTGTTAAATGAAAGTCAAAGCTTAAGAACAGTGCCTGATTCAGAGTAAAGTACATATGGCTGCTATTGTTAGGAATAGCAGTAGGCTTTCCTGAAAAGCTTGTCAGCTCAATCTGAATAGTTGGAGACCAGGATCAGAGTGCATGGTCACCTTGGGCTATTTTACCACTTTAGGGAGATCTAGAGTCTGTGCTTCTAAGCGGGCAGTTCTAATTACTGATCTCAGGGTGATGACAGAATGTGCTCTTCTTGCTGGGGACCCAGATAAAACACCATTACACCTGCTCATTTGTTTTCCGGCCCAGTTGCTCTCTCCCTTGAACTCTGGGTGTCAAATATCGCATCAGCATTTTCTCTGCTGACAGCGTTACAAGTTCAGGGATATTGCTCCTTGGGGCATCGTTGGCCACTTCTGGTAAACAGTGCTCCAGTGTGTTTGCTTTAGTTTTACAAAGAAGCTGGGGAGTAGTTTTACCATCCAGCTGGTCACCTGGGGAGCTTCGTAGCTAGAGGCAGGGCTGGGAGTTGGCTTCTTCTCTTCCTTGGGAACAGGTTCCGTTTGTCACCCTCTCCCTCTGTCTTTCTGGATAGCCCCCTCCCTCTCAGCCTGACTCTTCTTTATCATCTCTACTCCTGATATTCAGAGCCCTTTGGAATATCGCTCCCTGGAAATTCTAGACTTCCAGGTTGCTGAGGGAGGTTGGTAGGGATGGGGCAGGGTCTGTCTTCTGAACATCTCCCCCTGTTCTGTGCGCCCCCCCCCCTCCAAACTGACCTTATATAGGCCCTTTCCTTTTTGCTTTTGTTCCTGTTTCCTCTGTTTTGGCTGTTAGTGTGTGTGTATGTGGGTGTGTATTTAACACCTCCTTCCTAGGTAGTATAATTGTTTACTTTCAAATAAACAAAGAAGAAGTAGCTTTGGACCAGGAGAAAAGAAACTAAGATCCATTTTGATCCTATTTTTATATTGCCAAGCGACCCTGAGCAAATCCATTTTTTAGATTCTTGGATTTCTGATTTGTTAAATTAGCATATGGGAAATCCCTCACTGGAAGTCTGCTTTGAAGTTTTATAACTGTGTTGAAAAATGTAAGACTTTTGGAAGACTGGATAGGTCAGTACGCATGGACAAAGAAACTTCCTGAGATTTATCTACCATCACATCAGCATCTCTCAATAAGCAGTTGACGTATAAATCTTGATTTTATGTTGCATAGAAAGGTGCCTTGTAAGGCTGGCTGGGTCAGATCACTCTGGTGACAGCTTAACCAGGGCTCCCAGCCCCTGGGATAAGTGGAGAACATTTACAGCTTCCACGAGCCCCTTATCCTTATCTATCAGAAGGCAGACAGAATGAAGACCACAATCACAGAAAACTAACCAAAATGATCACATGGACCACAGCCTTGTTTAACTCAGTGAAACTATGAGCCACGCCATGTAGGGCCACCCAAAATGGATGGGTCATGGTGGAGAGTTCTGACAAAACGTGGTCGACTGGAGAAGGGGATGGCAAACCACTTCAGTATTTTTGCCTTGAGAACCCCATGAACAGTATGAAAGGCAAAATGATATGACACTGAAAGATGAGCTCCCAGGTCAGTAGGTGCCCAATATGCTCCTGGAGAAGAGGAGAGAAATAACTCCAGAAAGAATGAAGAGATGGAGCCAAAGTGAAAACAACATCCAGTTGTGGATGTTACTGGTGATGGAAGTCCAATGCTGTAAAGAACAATATTTGATAGGAACCTGGGATGTTAGGTCCATGAATCAAGGTAAATTGGAAGTGGTCAAACAGATGGCAAGAGTGAAAATTGACATTTTAGGAATCAATGAACTTAAATGGACTGGAATGGGTGAATTTAATTCAGATGACCATTATATCTACTACTGTGGACAAGAATCCCTTAAAAGAAAGAGAGTAACCCTCATAGTCAACAAGAGTCTGAAATGCAGTGTACAGAATGATCTCTGTTCATTTCCAAAGCATACCATTCAATATCACAGTAATCCAAGTCTATGCCCTAACAACTAATGGCAAAGAAGCTGCAGTTGAATGGTTCTATGATGACCTATAAGACATTCTAGAACTAACATACAAAAAAAGATGTCCTTTTCATCATAGGGGACTGGAATGCAAATGTTGGAAGTCAAGATATACCTGGAGGAACAGGCAAGTTTGGCCTTGGAGTACAAAACGAAGTAGGGCAAAGGCTAATAGAGTTTCGCCAAGAGAATATACTTGTCATAGGAAGCACCCTATTCCAAAAACACAAGAGATGACTCTCCACGTGGACATGAACCCATGGTCAATACCAAAATCAGACTGATTGTATACTTTTCAGCCAAAGATGGAGAAGCTCTATACAGTCAGCAAAAACAAGACCAGGAGCTGACTGTGGCTCAGATCATGAAATCTTTATTGCAAAATTAAGACTTAAATTGAAGAAAGTAGGGAAAACCACTAGACCATTCAGGCATGACCTAAATCAATGCAGAGGAAATGACAAATAGATTCAAGGGAATAGATCTGATAGACAGAGTGCCTGAAGAACTATGGATGGACATGTGTGACACTATACGGTGGAGGCGGTGATGAAGACCATCTACAAAAACAAGAAATGCAAAAAGGCAAAATGGTTGTCTGAAGAGGCCTTACAAATAGCTGACAAAAGAAGAGAAGTGAAAGGCAAAGGAGAAAAGGAATACCCATTTGAATGCAGAGTTCCAAAGAATAGCAAGGAGACAAAAGAAAGCCTTCCTCAGCGATCAATGCAAATAAAAATAGGAAAACAATAAAATGGGAAAGACTAGAGATCTCGTCAAGAAAATACCAAGGGAACATTTCATGCAAGATGGGCACAATAAAGGACATAAATGGTATGGACATAATAGAAGCATAAGATATTAAAAAAAAAGGTTACAAGAATACACAGAAGAACTGTACGAAAAAGATCTCCATGACATAGATAACCACTATGGTGTGATCACTCACCTAGAGTCAGACATACTGGAATGCAAAGTAAAGTGGGCCTTAGAAAGCATCACTGTGAGCAAAGCTAGTGGAGGTGATGGAATTCCAGTTGAGCTATTTCAAATCCTAAAAGATGATGCTCTGAAAGTGCTTCACTCAATATGCCAGCAAATTTGGAAAATTTGGCAGTGGTCACAGGACTGGAAAAGGTCAATTTTCATTCCAATCCCAAAAAAAGGTGATGCCAAAGAATGTTCAAACTAAACCACAAGCACACTCATCTCACACGCTAGCAAAGTAATGCTCAAAATTCTCCAAGCCAGGCTTCAACAGTACGTGAACCATGAACTTGCAGATGTTCAAGCTGGATTCAGAAAAGGCAGAAGAACCAGAGATCAAACTGCCAACATCTGTTGGATAATCGAAAAAGCAAGAGAATTCCAGAAAAATATCTACTTCTGCTTTACTGATTATGCCAAAGCCTTTGACTGGGTGGATCACAACTGTGGCAAATTCTTAGAGAGACAGGAATATCAGACCACCTTACCTGCCTCCTGAGAAATCTGTACACAGGTTAAGAAGCAACAGTTAGGACCAGACATGGAACAACAGACTGGTTCCAATTTGGGAAAGGAGTAAGTCAAGGCTGTTTATTCTCACCCTGTTTATTTAACTTATATGCAGAGTACATCATGAGAAATGCTGGGCTGGATGAATCATAAGCTGGAATCAAGATTGCCAGGAGAAATATCAATAACCTCATATATATAGATGACACCACCCTTATGGCAGAAAATGAAAATGAACCAAAGAGAGCCTCTTGATGAAAGTGAAAGTGGAGAGTGAAAAAGCTGGCTTAAAACTCAACATTCAAAAAACTAAGATCATGGCATCCAGTCCCATCACTTCACGGCAAATAGTTGAGGAAACAATGGACACAGTGACAGACTTTATTTTCTTAGGTTTCAAAATCACTGCAGAGAGTGACTTCAGCCATGAAATTAAAAGACATTTGCCTTTTGAAAGAAAAACTATGACCAACCTAGGCAGCATATTAAAAAGCAGAGACATTACTTTGCCGACAAAGTACTGTCTAGTCAAAGCTATTATTTTACCAGTAGTCATATATGTATGTGAGAGTTGAACCATAAAGAAAGCTGAGCACCAAAGAATTGATGCTTTTGAACTGTGGTGCTGGAGAAGACTCTTGAGAGCCCCTTGGACTGCAAGGAGATCAAACAAGTCAAACCTAAAGGAAATCAGTCCTGAATATTCATTGGAATGACTGATGCTGAAGCTGAAGCTCCAATACTTTGACCACGTGTTGTGAAGAACTGACTCATTGGAAAAGACCCTGATGCTGGGAAAGACTGAAGGCAGGAGGAGGAAAGGGACAACAGGGGATGAGATGGGTGGATGGCATCACCGACTCAATGGACATGAGTTTGAGCAAGCTTTGGGAGTTGGTGATGGACAGGGAAGCCTGGCGTGCTGCAGTACATAGAGTCAAAGAGTCAGACACGAAGGAGTGACTGAACTGAACTGAACTGAACTTCCCTGAGGCTATCAGCTTATTTTGCAGCAGAAACTTTGCAGGCCACCAGGGAGTGGCATAATATATTATAGTTGCTGAAATAAGGAAAAAACCTACAACCTTGGGTGCTCTACCCAGCAAGGAAATCACTCAGAATTGAAGGGATGATAAAGAGTTTCCCAGGTAAACAAAAACAAGTAATATGCTTCTCCATGTTCATGGCAACAGTATTTACATAGCCAAGAAATTGAAGCAATTCAATGTCCGTCAACACACAAATGAGTAAGAAGATGTGGTATATGTATATATATAATGGGCTACCACTTAGCCATAAAAAAGAATGAAATTTTGCCATATGTGAAAACATGCATACATCAGGAGGGTATTATGCACATTGAACTAGGTCTGACAGATAAAGATGACTTTGGTATGGTTTCACGTACATGTGAAATCTAAACAATAAAATAAATTAACAAATAAAACAAATAGACATATAAATACAGAAAAACTAGTGGCTACCAACTGGGAGAGGTTCTGGAGGGCCAGATAGGTGTAGGGGATTAAGAAGTACAACTACTATTGTATACAATTAAGTAAGTCACAAGGATGTTATATATAACACAGGAAATATAGCCAAAATTCTATAACTTGGTATGGTGTATAATCAATAAAATATCAAATAACTATGATGTTAAAGTATTATGTTATCAAAACATAACATAATACTTTAAGCCAACTATGCTTCAATTAAAAAAAAAAAAACAGAAAGCAGGGGCTCTGTCTTATCAACCTAGAGGGGTGGGATGGGGAGGGAGATGGGAGGGAGGTTCAAAAGGGAGGGGACATAGGTATACCTATGGCTGATTCATACTGAGGTTTGACAGAAAACAACAAATTTGACAGAAAACAAAGCAATTATCCTTCAATTTAAAAATTAATAAATTTTAAAAATTAATTAATAATCCAAAAAAAAAAAAGAAACAGAAAGCAGGAACTTATGGAGTGTATTATGTGCCAGCCATTGTTCTGTATACTTTGCAGGAAGAAATTTCCCTTAGATGATAGAAGTTTTACATTTGCTGAAGTAGAAAAGTACAGACGATTGTTTCAACAGCATCTCTCTTCTTTTCTATAAAGTATCTTACAAAGATAGCAGAAAGACGGTAGGTTTAACATAAGTGTTACATAAGATGCTGTATAGGAAAACACTTTAAAGCTGGACATACTACATACATGAAAGCTAATCATGTTAGCTAATGCTGACCTCAGCTGGGATATCTCCTAGAACAGCGGAATGGATGGGGATCATGATTAAATGTTCCCTGGATTGGGAAGAGCCCCTGGAGGAGGAAACAGCAACCCACTCCAGTATTCTTGCCTGGAGAATTCCATGGACAGAGGAGCCTGGTGGGCTATAGTCCATAGGGCCACAAAGAGTCAGACACGACTGAGAGACCTAACTCACACACATGATTAAATTCTGCCTGAATGCCAGCAGATCTGGGGGTAGAGATATTCTCAAAACCTCAAAAGCCCCTTGGAGCAGTTATAAGTAGCCTATATGTATGATATAGTACTGGGAGGAAATGAACCATGTTGGACAAAGATCAAAATATACCTGTGCCACACTAGACATTTTTTTTTCCCTCCAAATTAAAATATTCAGTAAGGGCAGAAAGTTGGACTATTGTTGAAGTTATTATGGAGTGTATTATGTGCCAGCCATTGTTCTGTATACTTTGCAGGAAGAAATTTCCCTTAGATGATAGAAGTTTTACATTTGCTGAAGTAGGAAAGTACAGACGATTGTTTCAACAGCATGTCTCTTCTTTTCTATAAAGTATCTTACAAAGATAGCAGAAAGACGGTAGGTTTAACATAAGGGTTACATAAGATGCTGTATAGGAAAACACTTTAAAGCTGGACATACTACATACATGAAAGCTAATCATGTTAGCTAATGCTGACCTCAGCTGGGATATCTCCTAGAACAGCAGAATGGATGGGGATCATGATTAAATGTTCCCTGGATTGGGAAGAGCCCCTGGAGGAGGAAACAGCAACCCACTCCAGTATTCTTGCCTGGAGAATTCCATGGACAGAGGAGCCTGGTGGGCTATAGTCCATAGGGCCACAAAGAGTCAGACACGACTGAGAGACCTAACTCACACACATGATTAAATTCTGCCTGAATGCCAGCAGATCTGGGGGTAGAGATATTCTCAAAACCTCAAAAGCCCCTTGGAGCAGTTATAAGTAGCCTATATGTATGATATAGTACTGGGAGGAAATGAACCATGTTGGACAAAGATCAAAATATACCTGTGCCACACTAGACATTTTTTTTTCCCTCCAAATTAAAATATTCAGTAAGGGCAGAAAGTTGGACTATTGTTGAAGTTACTTAATTTTCTAATGTGTTCCTTCCTGTTCATTGTCAGAGATTTTTGAGCAAATATGTTCTACAAATCCAGGTAGAGAGATCTACTCCTAACTAATGGCCCAGTGAAGCTTTTTATCCTTCCACTCTCTGGATAATATGGCTACCTTCCTGTTGCACTGAACACAAAATCTATCTTTTCTTGTAATATTGGTTATCACTATCTTTTTCTGTAGTGCTAATTTTAAATTCAGACATGAATCCTGCATTTTTAATCTAAAAAAGTCAATAGAACATGGCAATTTAAGAGACAGCAACACAGTGAGGGAGGAGAAAACTATTGATAAACGTATATTAAAAGATAGATTAATTTCAAAGACAAAATTTGACTTCCTCTTAAGGAGATACGGTTTCTGCAGTCAAGAATATTAAGCAGCAATCAGTGGGTTTCATCTTGCTTTACACTTGAGCTCAGATGATTGGGCAGAGAACTGGCACGGTCACATGAACACCTGGGTTGAAGTTTTAACTCTTGATCTTTTGCATTTTGGAATTTATTTTCTGTATTAATTGCAATAAGGCCAACGCAGGGACAGGGTTTCTATAAAGGAATAAGTGCAGCAAATGGCGAGACAGATGATCTTAGGTCACCGGGGCCTCATACCCTTCTCTAGTGCTGATGGTAATCAATTTCCATCCTCTTTTTATTAATCTCGTGAGTAGATAGGGTAACTAATAAACATCATGACTATTTTTTAAATTGCTCTAGCTTTTGCGTGTGTGTGTGTGGAGAATTTTAAAGTTATAAAGTGTTATATCTGAAACAGTCACCCTGGTGGCTATTGCAGTTACTTTAATGATGCAGCTTTTGCCCATAAATTTTACTACTCGAGGATGGACTTGAGTCTGCTTGAAAATCACACCATTAATTGGCCCTATAAATCTAGTTCTGTCCAATCTACTGCTTTTCAAACAGAATTTCAGGCATGTGTCATTTAATATTCAGTCTATATGCAAAGATCCCTAATTGTCCCAAGACTGTCTTTTGTGGCTGTTTTTCCCCTCCCTTCCCTCTTTCTCTCCCCACCCCCTCTCTATATTGTGATTTCTATTACTGAGTCAAGATCGTATAAAGGTTAATGAATTCCACATGTGTTTTTTTTTTTTTAAAGTGTTTGCTGCTGCTAAGTCACTTCAGTCATGTCCGACTCTGTGACCCCATAGACGGCAGCCCACCAGGCTCCCCCATCCCTAGGGGGAGGCAACAACAGGCAAGAACACTGGAGTGGGTTGCCATTTCCTTCTCCAATGCATGAAAGTGAAAAGTGAAAGGGAAGTCGCTCAGTTGTGTCCAACTCTTAGCGACCCCATGGACTGCAGCCCACCAGGCTCCTCCATCCATGGGATTTGCCAGGCAAGAGTACTGGAGTGGGGTGCCATTGCCTTCTCCATTTACAGTGTTTAATCGTTCCTAATAGGTTAAACAACAACCCTATCATTGAAGGATCCAAACCAGTTATGTTACAGGTTTTTCACATTTGGGGATTTTTCTGACTTGTACTTCGTGATTTATTTTAATTTGTTTATCTACTGCCTTTCTTTTCTGTAAACTTAACACTAGAACTCGAGACAAGATTGAATTTGAGTTAATCATTGGAAGCAAGACTATGTCACCTGAGGTGTCTGCCACCTTTTATTGAATAACAACACAAGGCTTGAAAGGTCATAACAGGTCAATGCGTCTCACATTGCTGATGCCAAATTTGATCACTTGGCTAAAATAGCAACAATCAGATTGCTCCATGTTGAAATACATTCCACTGTTTGCAATGATTTAGTTATCTGTGGAATCATTCTTTGGCATAAGATGAACATAATGTTTCTGAACAAATTATTACCTAATAGTTTCTAGTATATATGTTTGTCCCTTGCCTGAACCAGTTCTTACATTGAAGTTTCCAAAATGCTGTGCTGTGCTTAGTCGCTCAGTTGTGTCTGACTCTTTGCAACCCCATGGACTATAGCCCACCAGGCTCCTTTGTCCATGGGGATTCTCCAGACAAGAACACTGGAGTGGGTTGCCATGCCCTCCTTCAGGGGATCTTCCCAACCCAGGGATCAAACCCAGGTCTCCTGAACTGCAGGCTGATTCTTTACTATCTGAGCTACCAGGGAAGCTCATGAATACTGGAGTGGGTAGCCTATCTCTTCTCCAGGGGACCTTCCCAACCCAGGAATTGAACCAGAGTCTTCTGCATTGCAGGCAGATTCTTTACCAGCTGAGCTACGGGAGAAACCCAGAGTTTCCAAAATAATGATATTCAAATGCTACTATTTCTTTCTAGGTGTGCTAGCCAGCATCCATCTCAAAGAACTTTTGTCACCCTTCCTCCATCTTTTGAATATCACTATAGACTTAAAGGTTTTCATTTCTTTAAATATTACAATTAATTACACTTACTATTCACAATAATGCTTCAGTTCAATTCAGTTCAGTCGTTCAGTCGTGTCCGACTCTTTGCGACCCCATGAATCTCAGCATGCCAGGCCTCCCTGTAATGCTTAAGTTGTCCCAAATAGAGCCAGTAAGAGCATGCTTAAGCAAGCTCTTGTGTGTTATTGACATGCTCATATTATGAGCACTTCCTTGATTTTTAGCATAAGCAGAGGTTCCAATTTTCACTGCATGTTCCTATAGATCTGAGCACAGGTTTTACAAAATATTCACAAATTCTTTGACATACTCCCTGTTTAAGACCTCCCTGGTGTTATATAAGCATGACATGAAAATAGACAACTTTAGGACAACTTCTGCTTTCTCCTGATCATTATAGAGTTTTGTGGAAAATGTTCTCTTTAGAAAAACAGTAAAAATGGATAATACTTAATGCTTTAGTGTCCTCATGTACCGCCTGTCACAAGATACACTGGTACAATCATTTTGGATTGTTAATGCAAAGCACTGGTCAGAAAAATCTCATAACTTTCAGCCCAGTCATCCCATTCTAAGGAAGATACTCCAAAGAAACAAAGAAAAAAGCATATCTAGAAAACTGTTCATTACAACTTAAAAAGGTAAGCTTTGCATAGTCCCAGGTATATATTATGCACTGAAAAATATTTGTTGAAAAGCTAAATGTGTGCAAGAGTCTGATAATGATTGAATAAATTTTGATACATGAAAAATATGGGGGGAAAGGTGGATTCTAGCTCCTCTCCTCTTGAACATGAGCTAGCCCTTGATGACTCAGTTCTAACAAACAGAATGCCTCTGTTGTTACGTTTCTGAGACCCGGTCACGGAAGGAGATGCAGCTTATTGCTGACTTGTTTTCTTTGGAAACATATTCCTTGGAAGTTTTGAGCAACATGTAAGTCTAGTTTCCCTGATGCTACCAAGGGGCGGAGGTCACATGGCGATGGAAAAAACAAAAAACATTCGAAGAACCCTAGATGTTCTTGCCCCCTGGCTTTCCAGTCCTTGGCTTTTATTGGCTCTTCCTAGCATCACCTGTGGAGAAGGCAATGGCACCCCCACTCCAGTACTTTTGCCTGGAAAATCCCATGGATGGATGAGCCTGGTAGGCTGCAGACCATGGGGTCGTGAGGAGTCGGACACGACTGAGTGACTTCACTTTCACTTTTCACTTTCATGCATTGGAGAAGGAAATGGCACCCCACTCCAGTGTTCTTGCCTGGAGAATCCCAGGGACGGGGGAGCCTGGTGGGCTGCCGTCTATGGGGTCGCACAGAGTCGGACACGACTGAAGCGACTTAGCAGCAGCAGCAGAAGCATCATCTGTCAGACATGGAGTCAAGAGATTCCAACTCCAGCCAGCACTGAGTGGAGTGGTGTTAACCGTGCTGAGTCTTGCCCAAAATGCAGATTCATGAGCACTAGTGTTGCCGCTGTTTTGGAAGCTACTAAATCCTGAAATGGTTTATTGTACAGCCATAGCTGACTGCAACAATCTAATACCAGTCAACTTTTAAAGGAGCACTGTTTTCTATTAATGGGAAATGGTATTAGAAATAAAATTTGGGTGCTGGCATTAGCTCATTGCTCCTAGGCACTTTTGATTCCAAATCTTTTTAGTACACAGGGTGGGAAAAATGTATTCCAAATGTATATGTTTGTGTTTATATTTCTAATTTACCTTTAAAGGAATTTTTCACTACTTTTACTTCATTACCACATTTTTTTTTACCCTGAAAATCTTACTTTGTAATAACATTAATGTATTTAATATATTTGCTTCCCTGGTGGCTCAGACGGTAAAGCGTCGGCCTGCAATGCAGGAGACCTGGGTTCAATTCCTGGGTAGGAAAGTTTCCCTGGAGAAGGAAATGGCAATCCACTCCAACACTCTTGCCCGGAAAATCCCATGGACGGAGGAGCCTGATAGGACACAGTCCATGGGGTCGCAAAGAGTCAGACACGACTGAAGCACCTTAGCACTCCTCCTCAGCAGCACACCCTACTACTAAGGTATTCAGTTCATTTCAGTCCAATCACTCAGTCGTGTCCGACTCTTTGTGACCCCATGAAAGGCAGCACGCCAGGAATTCCTGTCCATCACCAATTCCTGGAGTTCACTCAGATTCATGTCCATCGAGTCAGTGATGCCATCCAGCCATCTCATCCTCGGTCGTCCCCTTCTCCTCCTGCCCCCAATCCCTCCCAGCATCAGAGTCTTTTCCAATGAGTCAACTCTTC
>SJYT01000265.1:0-32116 GCA_006410635.1 Cephalophus harveyi
TAGGTTGGACATAACTTTTCTTCCAAGGAGTAAGCGTCTTCTAATTTCATGGCTGCAGTCACCATCTGCAGTGATTTTGGAGCCCAAAAAAATAAAGTCTGACACTGTTTCCACTGTTTCCCCATCTATTTCCCATGGCTGAATTCCTCATTATTTCTTATGGCCTTTAGTTTGTAAGGCAAAACTATTAGGTACCAAATATTTAACCCACATAAGCACCATGATTTGCCTTCAATGCTCAGCTAAACCCCAGGGAAATGTATTACATGTCTGACAGTTTCATTTCCTTGATTGACAGACACAGAACTTGGAAGCTTGGATAGTCTGGTTCTAGGAACCAGAGCTTCCAAAGTATCAATACATGTGGTTCTCTTCATGTGATCACAAACCAGCAATAAAGTCCACCATAAATAATATATTGTAAATTTTACTTTGACAATAAACTATAGGAAAGAGTTCAACTGAATATACCACTGAAGGAGTAAATAATTCATGGCCCTGAAGACTTTTGGGCAAAGCAGGCCTATAATCTTTGCAGTATAATACTCATTTGGGCTTCTATTTTCCTGAAGGAATGAGATTCTGCTAAGAGAAAGAGGAAGGGAGGAAGACAAGCACCAATGTGCCGACTGCTCTAAGATTAGTGACTTTGAAGGTTTAAACTCGATACCAAATCCTTGAATAATAAATAAACTAACATCTGGAGAAGCCTACAGGTCTTGAACATGAAGAATCTGGTTAACTGTGGTCATGAGCACCCAGAGGCTGAAATAACAGAAATCCAGTCCCACTTACAGCTCCCAACTTGATGACCATAGTTTTTACATTAACTGACAAAGTGGAGCAACTTCACAGCCATAATAGTATGGACTTCTCCAAATACTTCCTCACTACAGCTTCATAGTAAAATGAGATCTGTATGGGCCTTTGTAGTTAACCATTCTGTGCTTGGCTCACTGACTGGACCAAACAATATGTTTTGAATACATCTACACAAGATGCTTCCCTGAATAGTTTGCATTAATCCTTACAAGAGTCTTGTGAAACAGGAAGGGCATGTGAAATTACTCTCATTTAACAAGAAAGGAAGTTCCCAGATATCATTTCCTCATCATCAGTAAGGTTCACTAGTCACTGACCGTGAGCTAAGTGTTGTGAGTATATTAATAAGCTTATTTCTAACACAGTCAAAAAGTGTATTAATAGAATCCCCATTTAGAGATAAGAAAACAGACACAAAGAAATTAAGTAACCAGTACATAAGAATTATATTAATATAACTATAACCTGCTATTACCATTTGTAACTAGCACCAGGACTGAACCCAGGCAGCTGACTTCAGGCAAAGTCACACTTTTAAACCAAGACAGACTACATCCTGCCTTGGGATTTGCCTGCCCAATAGGATCCATCTGCTTTGGCCTTGGTCACATGGTGAGTTGATGGCCAGGCCAAGGCTACTCCTATCGTCCCTCCAGTCCATATACCTGCCTCAACAAGCCCTGTCAATCATCACCTACAAAAAAAAAAAAGCTGCCCTGGGCCTAAGCACAAGTCCAACCAACTGAACAGAGGGGCATGTATACTGATGAACTAATGCTTCATAGAAACCCAGGGCAGGAGGCTACCTTCAGAAGCAAAACAAGTCAAAGGCCTCAGAAAAAACCACTGAGAAACCTCCAGGGATACACATATTGAGAAACTTACTACTGAAGATCCATGTGCTATGTACTATAAAGGGTCTTACATGTCACCAAGTGTCCACTATAAACTATAAAGTTAGTTTCTTTGAGAAAGATGCTTACATTTTACCA
Source organism: Cephalophus harveyi (assembly GCA_006410635.1). Classification (NCBI taxonomy): domain Eukaryota; kingdom Metazoa; phylum Chordata; class Mammalia; order Artiodactyla; family Bovidae; genus Cephalophus; species Cephalophus harveyi. Next base: position 1,815 of record SJYT01000265.1, read on the forward strand.
ATTTGGTATTTTAATGAATTTTAATTACTATTTTTATGTAAACCTCAATACATAGGCATATGTCAGAGTTCTGTGATTCCAGAAATGGATGGGAAAAGAAAGAAACACACAGCCTGTCTCTTGCAGATTCATTGTAAGAAAGTCCTATCTAGACAACAGCCTAACTTAACACTATATGACACAGCCAGCTTTTAGAAACTAGTCAACAACATTAAAACATGCTTGCATCTAACATAGAATATTTTATATGCCACATAACAAATGGGTTTCTATATCATTCTGCAAAGTGAGCATTTATCTTTACACACACACTAAAATTGGAATAAAAACTTATATGCCCCTATATTCAGATCAGTAAAGTTTTTTGTAGAAAATAGGTCAATATGCAGAGTGATTTTCTTCTAAGTATCTCATCCATTTTCAAATATCAAATATCAAATTCCCCCAGGAATTAAATGCATTAATAAGACATACTTACTGAGAAACTTTGTGTCTGACTTACCTATTGGATTTCTATCGAAGAACAGCATTGGAGCTCTGAAAATGGACTGCAACATTTTGTTGTGCAAAGTTTGTGAAGAATTAACAAGGACGTAGAATGTCAACAGAGATCTTGTGATGCCAAAAAGGATGGTACCTACAGTTAGAACTGAAATAAAGTAACATCACTCAGCACAAGATCTCTGCCTTTCCTTCAATTATGTGAAAGCATGGCAGACAGCTTACAAAAATGTTATGTGTTTTATTCTATAAATATAATTTATATATAAATTCATCTATAGACTATAGAATAAATATTAATGGTTACTATGAGAGTTTAATACATTCACTAGGTACATTTACAAAGAAGAATATAAAAATAAGTATAGTTCTCTTATTAAATAGAAACAAGGTAAGAAAAAAATCAGGTGTAAAATACACTTTCAGATTTTCCTAATCCAATTACAGGTACTAATAAAAACTCAGAAGAAAGAAAATGACAAAAAGTAGTATCTTCCTTTTGCCATATTTCAAATCTCATTATTTACAACATGTCCCATAATCTAAAATTGAGAAATGTTTTGATACCACCATGAATTAAAAGGGAATAGGAGAGATGACTTACCATTTCCTTATAAATGGTAAATGTATATGGAAATTTACTTCCATGTAAAGTAACTATTTCCATGACCAAGCAGCTTTAAAGAGTATAAAAAGACCATATTAAGTTGTAAGCAAACAATCTCTTCAATAATTGAATTGCAAGAAAACATGTACTATATTTTACCATGAGATAATTAATTGAAATGAGCAAGTAATCTCTCACTAAGTGTTTTATAGAAACACAAAGCATAGGGGTGGTCCTAAGATGGCAGAGGAATAGGACAGAGAGACCACTTTCTTCACCACAAATTCATCGAAAGATCATTTGAACGCTGAGCAAATTCCACAAAACAACTTCTGAATGCTGGCGGAGGACACCAGCCACCCAAAAAGGCAGCCCGTTGTCTTCGAAAAGAGATAGGACAAAATATAAAAGATAAAGAGAGAGACAAAAGAGGTAGGGATGGAGACCCATCCTGGGGAGGGAGTTGTGAGAGAGAAGTTTCCAAACACCAGGAAACCCTCTCACCAGTGGGTCAGTGGGGAGTTTTGGAATCTCAGAGGGCAACATAACCAGGAGGAAAATAAATAAACAAATAAAACCCACAGATTACGTACCTAACCACAACTCCCAGCAGACAAGTAGCCCAGATGCTCGCAACTGACACCAGCAAGTGGGGGCTGAACAGGGAGGCACGGGCTGCATTGCTTAGGGTAAGGACCAGGCCTGACTAACGTGAGACAGCAACCCAAACTGTGGGATAGCCAGAGAGAAAAAAAGAGAGAGAGACAACTTTCCCACAAAAAGCTCCAACCTAAGGCACCGCCAGGCCCACTCACAGAACAAAGGGCTGAGAGAATACCAGAGGAGAGCTAGCCGGCTGTGGACTGGCCCATCCCCCAGTAGAGGCAGAGAGGCAGAAGGGCGACAGCCAGAGCTGGAAAGGGCCAATCTCAGCCCCAGAGATGGCATCCTGCACCAAACTGCAAGCAGGCCTCCAGTTGCTAACCAAGTGTTCCTGGGATCCTGGATGGTTGACATCCACCAGGAGGGTCACAGCCAGAGATCAGCTCCCCAGAGGAGACACATGGCGCATGTGGGACGGCGCTCCCGGCTGCTCTCCCAGGAAACCAAGCCGCTGGGGCTGGGGAGGTGATAAGACACACCGCACACCTTGGGAGAGTGCACTCACCAAGCACCTGGTCACCTAAGCTGCTCAGACCTGGGAAAGGCACAAAATGCAGGCCCAACCAAGTATGTGTCTTTGTGGAGTACCCAAGAACCTGCGCCTGAGCAGTTTAGATCTGGGAAATGCACGCAACCCAGGGCCCAATTTAGGCAGCTTCCCTGCAGAGCAACTTGGAGCCTGAGCTGTGTAGACCAGGAAAACAGAGGCACTGTGAGTGGGGGCAAACCCAGTGTGGTCTTAACAATGTGAGCACTCCCCATACATGCCAGTGATATTTGTTTGCAGTGTTCCTCCCTCCCCACAGCACAACTGAACAAGTGAGCCTAAATAAGTGACCACCTTTGCCCCCTTGTGTCAGGGTGGAAATTAGACACTGAAGAGACTCGCAAACAAAAGCCACCAAAACAAACAGAGGGAACAGCTTTGGAAGTGATAGGGGCAACAGATTAAAACCCTGTAGTTAGCAACAACTGCATTGGAAGGGGCCTATAGACCTTGAGAAGAAGTATAAGCTGGAACAAGGAATTATCTGAAACTGAACTGACCCCACACTGCCCACAATAGCTCCAGAGAAATTCCTAGATATATTTTACTATTATCATTTTTTTAATTTTTTATTTTAACTACTTTATTACTCCATTAATTTTCATTGTTATAACCTACTATTATCTTGCAAAAAAAGAACCTATTTTTAAAGCAAATTTCATATATGCTTTTTATAATTTTTGTGATCTTTTTTTAAAAAATATTGTATTTTTGAGAGTTTAGCTTCTACTCTTGATTTTTAACCTTTGCTTTTTGGTATTTGTTATCAATTTAGTACCTTTAAGAATCTAATCTTCGTACCCATTTTTAATTAGGAGTGTGATTACTGGCTTGAATGCCCTCTCTCTCTTTTAACTCTCCTTGTTCTCCCCAAGGTCACCTTCTCCTCCCTCCCACCTCTTCTCTACCCAACTCTGTGAATCTCTTTGGGTATTCAGAGCTGTGGAGAACACTTAGGGAACTGATTACTGGCTAGATCTGTCTCTTGCCTTTTGACACCCTATGTTCTCCTCTTGGTCACCTCTATCTCCTTCCTCCCTCTTCTCTTCTCTATGTAACTCCATGAACCTCTCTGGATATTCCAGGCTGTGGACAGCACATAGGAATTTGATTACTAGCTAGATTGCTCTCTCCCCTTTTGATTCCTCCTCATCTCCTCCTGGTCACCTCTATCTCTCTCCTCCTTCTTCTCTTCTCCATGTAACTCTGTGAACCTCTCTGGGTGTCCCTCACTGTGGAGAATCTTTTCTTCATTAACCTACATGTTTCATCATCGGTGCTGTATGGATGAAGAAGTCTTCAGGCTGCTGTAGAATAAGACTGAAAGCCAGAGGCAGGAGGCTTAAATCCAAAACCTGAGAACACCAAAAACTTCTGACTCCAAGGAACATTAATGAACACGAGCTCATCCAAAGGCCTCCATAACTAAAATGAAACCAAGCTCCACCCAAAAGCCAACAAGTTCCAGAGCAAGACATACCAAGCTAATTCTCCAACAACACAGGAACATAGCCCTGAGCATTAAAATACAGGCTGCCCAAAGTCACACCAAACCCACAGACACCTCAAAATTCACTACTGGACACTTCATGGCACTTCAAAGAGAAGAGATCCAGCTCCACCCACCAGAACACCAACACAAGTTTCCCTAACCAGGGAACCTTGACAAGCCACTCATCCAACCACACCCACAGGAAGGAACCTCCACAATAAAGAGGAACCACAAACTTCCAGCATACAGAAAGGCCACCCTAAACACAGCAATCTAAACAAGATGAAAAGGCAGAGAAATATTCAGCAGGTAAAGGAACATGATAAATGCCCAACAGACTACACAAAAGAGGAGGCGATAGGGAGTCTACCTGAAAAAGAATTCAGAATAATGATAGTAAAGATGATCCAAAATCTTGGAAACAAACTAGAGCTACAGATAAATAGTCTGGAGACAAGGATTGAGAAGATGCACAAAATGTTTAACAAGGACCTAGAAGAAATAAAAAAGAGTCAATCACTAACAAATAATGCAATAACTGAGATCAAAAACACTCTGGATGGAGCCAACAGTAGAATAACTGAAGCAGAAGATAGGATAAGTGAGGTGGAAGATAGAATGGTGGAAATAAATGAAGTAGAGAGGAAAAAAGAAAAAAGAATTTAAAAAACTGAAGGCAACCTCAGAGACCCCTGGGACAATGTCATATGCCCCAACATTCAAATCATAGGAGTCCAAGAAGAAGACAAAAAGAAAGGCCATGAGAAACTACTTGAGGAGATAATAGTTGAAAACTTCCCTAAAATGGAGAGGGAAATAGTCACCAAAGTCCAAGAAACCCAGAGAGTTCCAAACAGGGTAAACTCAAGATGAAATACCCCACACACATATTAATCAAATTAACAAAGATCAAACAAAAAGAACAATTATTAAAAGCAGCAAGGGGAAAACAACAAATAACACACAAGGGGATTTCCATAAGGATAATGGCAGATCTTTCCATAGAAACTCTTCAGGCCAGAAGGGAATAGCAGGACATACTTAAAAGTAATGAAAGAGGAAAACCTAAAAACCAGATTACTATACCCAGCAAGGATCTCATTCATATATGAAGGATAAATCAAAAGCTTTACAGACAAGCAAAAGCTGAGAGAATTCAGCACCACCAAACCAGCTCTTCAACAAATGCTAAAGGATCTTTTCTAGACAGGAAACACAGAAAAGGTGTATAAATTCGAACTCCAAACAACAAAGTAAATGGAAATGGGATCATACTTATCAATAATTACCTTAAATATAAATGGGTTGAATGCCCCAACTAAAAGACAAAGACTGGCTGAATGAAAACAAAAGCAAGACCCCTATATATGCTGTTTACAAGAGAACCACCTTGAAACATGGGACACATACAGACTGAAAATGAAGGGCTGGAAAAGTATGTTTCATGTAAATGGACATCACAAGAAAGCAGGAGTAGCAATACTCAACATCAGATAAAATACACTTTGAAATAAAGACTGTGAAAAGAGACAAAGGACACTACATAATGATTAAAGAATCAATCTAAGAAGAAGATACAACAATTATATATGCACCCAACATAGGAGCACCGCCATATGTAAGGCAAATGCTAACAAGTATGAAAGGGGAAATTAATAGTAAAACAATAATAGTGGGAGACTTTAATACCCCACTCACTTTAATACATCTATGGATTGATCAACTAAACAGAAAATTAGCAAGCAAACACAAACTTTAAGTGATATAATGGACCAGTTAGACTTAATTGATATCTATAAGACATTTCACCCCAAAACAATGAATTTCACCTTTTTCTCAAGTGCACACGGTCCCTTCTCCAGGATAGATCACATCCTAGGCCATAAATCTAGCCTTGGTAAATTGGAAAAAAAAAATGAAATCATTCCAAGTATCTTTTCTGATCACAATTCAGTAAGATTAGATATCAACTACAGGAAAATAAAGACTATTAAAAATACACACATAAGGAGGCTAAACAATACACTTCTGAATAACCAACAAATCAGAAGAAATCACAAAAGAAATCAAGCTATGCATAGAAACAAATGACAATGAAAACACGACAACCCAAAACCTTTGGGACTCAGTAAAATCAGTGCTAAAGGAAGGTTCATAGCAATACAAGCTTACCTCAAGAAACAAGAGAAAAATCAAATAAATAACATAGCTCTACACGTAAAACAACTAGAAAAGGAAGAAATAAAGAACCCTAGGGTTAGTAGAACGAAAGGAATCATAAAAATTAGGGCAGAAATTAATGAAAAAGAAACAAAGGAGACTCTGGCAAAAATCAATGAAGCTAAAAGCTGGTTCTTTGAGAAGATAAATAAAATAGACAAACCATTAGCCAGAGTCATCAAGAAAAAAAGAAGAATCAAATCAACTAAATTAGAAATGAAAATGGAGAAATCACAACAGACAACACAGAAATACAAAGGATCATACGAGACTGCTATCAGCAACTATATGCCCCCAAAATGGACAACTTGGAAGAAATGGACTAATTCTTAGAAAAGTATAACTTTCCAAAACTGAACCAGGAAGAATTAGAAAATCTTAACAGACCCATCACAAACATGGAAATTGAACCTGTAAACAAAAATCTCCCAGCAAACAAAAGCCCAGGACCAGACGGCTACACAGCTGAATTCTACCAAAAATTTAGAGAAGAGCTAGCACCTATCCTACTCAAACTCTTCCAGAAAACTGCAGAGGAAGGTAAATTCCCAAACTCATTCTATGAGGTCACCATCACCCTAATAACAAAACCAGACAAAGATGACACAAAAAGAGAAAACTACAGACTGATATCACTGATAAACATAGATGCAAAAATCCTTAACAAAATTCTAACAAACAAAATCCAACAATATATTAAAAAGATCATACATCATGACCATGTGGGCTTTATCCCAGGGATACAAGGATTCTTTAATATTTACAAATCAATCAATGTGATACACCACATTAACAAATTGAAAGATAAAACCATATGATTATCTCAATAGATGCAGAGAAAGCCTTTGACAAAATTCAACATCCATTTATGATAAAAACTCTCTGGAAAGCAGGCACAGAAGGAACATACCTCAATGTAATAAAAGCCATATACAACAAACCTACAGCAAGCATTATCCTCAATGGTGAAAAACTGACAGCATTTCCCCTAAAGTCAGAAACAAGACAAGGGTGCCTACTCTCAACACTACTATTAAACAGCACTCAGAGAAGAAAAAGGAATCCAGATTAGAAAAGAAGAAGTAAAACTCTCACCGTTTGCAGATGACATGTTCCTCTACATAGAAAACCCTAAAGACACCATTACAAGAGCTAATCAATGAATATAGTAAAGTTGAAGGATATAAAATTAACACATGTTGCATTACTATACACTAACAACAAGAAAACAGAAAGAGAAATTAAAGAAACAATTCCATTCACCATTGCAATGAAAAGAATAAAATACTTAGGAATAAATCTACATAAAGAAACAAAAGACCTATATATAGAAAACTATAAAACACTGATGAAAGAAATCAAAGATGACACAAATAGAGGGAGAAATATACCATGTTTATGGATCAGAAGAATCAATATAGTGAAAATGAGTATACTACCTAAAGAAATCTATAGATTCAATATAATCCTTATCAAGCTACCAACGGTACTTTTCACAGAACTAGAACAAATAATTTCACAATTTGATGGAAATACAAGAACCCTCGAATAGGCAAAGCAATCTTGAGAAAGAAGAATGGAACTGGAGGAATCAACTTGCCTGACTTCAGGCTATATTACAAAGCTATAGTCATCAAGACAGTATGGTACTGGCACAAAGACAAAAATATAGATCAATGGAACAAAATAGAAAGATCTCTGGAAAGCAGGCACAGAAGGAACATACCTCAATGTAATAAAAGCCATATACAACAAACCTACAGCAAGCATTATCCTCAATGGTGAAAAACTGACAGCATTTCCCCTAAAGTCAGAAACAAGACAAGGGTGCCTACTCTCAACACTACTATTAAACAGCACTCAGAGAAGAAAAAGGAATCCAGATTAGAAAAGAAGAAGTAAAACTCTCACCGTTTGCAGATGACATGTTCCTCTACATAGAAAACCCTAAAGACACCATTACAAGAGCTAATCAATGAATATAGTAAAGTTGAAGGATATAAAATTAACACATGTTGCATTACTATACACTAACAACAAGAAAACAGAAAGAGAAATTAAAGAAACAATTCCATTCACCATTGCAATGAAAAGAATAAAATACTTAGGAATAAATCTACATAAAGAAACAAAAGACCTATATATAGAAAACTATAAAACACTGATGAAAGAAATCAAAGATGACACAAATAGAGGGAGAAATATACCACGTTCATGGATCAGAAGAATCAATATAGTGAAAATAAGTACACTAGCCAAAGCAATCTATAGATTCAGTGCAATCCCTATCAAGCTACCAACGGTATTTTTCAGAGAACTAGAACAAATAATTTCACAGTTTGTATGGAAATACAAAAAACCTCGAATAGCCAAAGCGATCTTGAGAAAGAAGAATGGAACTGGAGGAATCAACCTGCCTGACTTCAGGCTCTACTACAAAGCTACAGTCAACAAGAGAGTATGGTACCAGCACAAAGACAGAAATATAGATCAATGGAACAAAATAGAAAGCTCAGAGATAAATCCATACACCTATGGACACCTTATCTTTGACAAAGGAGGCGAGAATATACAATGGAGAAAAGACAATCTCTGCAACAAGTGGTGCTGGGAAAACTGGTCAACCACTTGTAAAAGAATGAAACTAGAACACTTTCTAACACCGTACACAAAAATAAACTCAAAATGGATTAAAGATCTAAATGTAAGACCAGAAACTATAAAACTCCTAGAGGAAAACATAGGCAAAACACTCTCCGACATAAATCACAGCAGGATCCTCTATGACCCACCTCCCAGAGTAATGGAAATAAAAGCAAAAATAAACAAATGGGACTTAATTAAACTTAAAGCTTTTGCACAATGAAGGAAACTATAAGCAAGGTGAAAAGACAACCTTCAGAATGGGAGAAAATAATAGCAAATAAAGCAACTGACAAAGAATTAATCTCAAAAATATACAAGCAGTTCCTGCAGTTCAATTCCAGAAAAATAAATGACTCAATCAAAAAATGAGCCAAAGAACTAAACAGACATTTCTCCAAAGAAGACATACAGATGGCTAACAGACACATGAAAAGATGCTCAACATCACTCATTATCAGAGAAATGCTAATCAAAACCACAATTAGGTACCATCTCACACCAGTCAGAATGGCTACTATCCAAAAGTCTACAAACAATAAGTGCTGGAGAGGGTGTGGAGAAAAAGGGACCCTCTTACACTATTGGTGGGAATGCAAACTAGTACAGCCACTATGGAGAACAGTGTGGAGATTCCTTAAAAAACTGGAAATAAAACTGCCATACGACCCAGCAATCCCACTGCTGGGCATACACACTGAGGAAACCAGAATTGTAAGAGACACGTGTACCCCAATGTTCATTGCAGCAATGTTTACAATAACTAGGACATGGAAGCAACCTGGATGTCCATTGGCAGATGAATGCATAAGAAAGCTGTTGCCGGGGTCCAGCCCCAGTGGATCCAGGGTAATTAGAAGTGGGGACAGAGTCAGCATCTTAGAAAGAATTATTTAATTAGAAATAAAAAGATTAATTAGGAAATAATAGTATAGTAGGAAAATTAGTGGAGAAAAAGAGGCTGAATAACTTGGTTTACATGGAAAGCTAATTAAACCTTGAGACAAGAGGTTTGCACCATCTAAGCAGGCCACTGGCACCCGCTTGAATAGTGGAGGGTACCCCACCTTGGGCTCCCTCTTGCGTGGGTCTTAGAAGCCAGGGCAAGTAAATAGACATGGTGAGCCTCCATGCCCCAGATGGGAACTCATCCAGAAAATAGAGTAAGAAAAGACATGGGGGAAACCAGTCTTTCCAGTGACTGGCCCCTCCTTTATTGTCCGGAAAGGCTTTTTATACTTTTGGTTGTACATAGAGATCAATGGATAATACAAAATTATGCAGCGTCAGCAGCCCTGACTCTTATCAAGACCAGGCTTTCTCTCTGCATACCTAGCTGTATAAACAAGTCTTAGGTGATTTACATCATCTTATGGCCAGAAGGCCAACTAACATTTTACAGCCCTTTTCTGATAAGGGTCTGTCAACCAGAAAACTTATTTGCCTTAATAGTGTTGTTCTTCCCAAAGTCTGGTGCCACTCTCAGAAAGCCCTAAATAAAGTTACATTCTTACATAGCAAGGACACAACAATTTATAACAAAGAGGAGTACAGTGATTTATAACAAAGAGAAAATTAATTAACTCAAAAGTCTAGTGTTGCTAACATCAAAACTACTATATTCCTTTTTCTATATCCCAATTACATTGATTAATATCCTTCAGGTGCCTAAAAGATAAAGAATATGGAGGCCTGGCAGCAAATATTAACTCAACAATGAAACCCTTCACCAAACTAATTCTTAGCTCTAAAAGGCTCTATATCTTTAAAATGTTTTAAGCTTCGTGCCTCTCGCGGTTGGGGGGCTATAAACAATCACAAGTTGTAAAAGTCTCCAACTGTCAGGCAAGTTAGAGAGCTACCAGAGGGATTTGAGCTGAGACACTCCTTTCATATGCAGGAGACCAGTTGGAGCTCTAAGTTAGCTTTTTCCAGGGACAGGTGGTCGGGGATAGCCCCTTGTAATGTCAGAAGAGTATAGTATAGCAGACAGTAAACAGATTTTAGTTTTGGGGTAGATGCTCAGGCAGAGGACCCCTTAAGACCTGACTCGCCTTGCCCCGTCAGGTCTATCCACATGACCTTGTCATGGGTGGGATCTCCCATGCTGGCTCCCAGCAGGCTGTGGCATATATACATAATGGAATATTACTCAGCTATTAAAAAGAATGCATTTGAATCAGTTCTAATGAGGTGGATGAAACTGGAGCCTGTTATACAGAGTGAAGTGAGTTAGAAAGAAAAACACAAGTACAGTATATTAACACATATATATGGAATTTAGCTGGAGAAGGAAATGGCAACCCACTCCAGTGTTCTTGCCTGGAGAATCCCAGGGACGAGAGCCTGGTGGGCTACCATCTATGGGGTCGCACAGAGTCGGACATGACTGAAGCGACTTAGCAGCAGCAGCAGCAGCATGGAATTTAGAAAGATGGTAATGATGACCCTATATGCAAGACAGCAAAAGAGAGACAAATGCATAGAACAGTGTTTTGGATTCTATGGGAGAAGGCGAGGGTAGGGTGATTTGAGAATAGCATTGAAACATGTACATTATCATATATGAAACATATCACCTGTCCAGGTTCGATACATGAGACAGGGTGCTCAGTGCTGGTGCACTGGGATGACCCTGAGGGATGGGATGGGGAGGAAAGTGGGAGGGGTGTTCAGGATGGGGAGCACATGTACACCCATGGCTGATTCAAGTCAATGTATCGCAAAAACCACTATAATAAAGTAATTAGCCTCCAATTAAAATAAATTAATTAATAAAAAAGAAACACAAAGCATTTGGAAATGAACACAATAACCTAAATTTAACTTTATTAATGATATAAATGAGTACCTGTTATGCATACAAAAATGAAAATAGCCCTCCTAACATCTCTTGAATTCACAATGCTAAAGAGAGTGGAGAAACTTCTGTAATATACATTCCGTCAAATATTTTGTTTTCCTCTTTAGCTGACATATCATTGTTATTTCAGCTTTGAAAGCTGTTCAAATTCCTGAATTCCATCAATAGGCAATTTCCTTAGCCTACTGGGCTTCCCTGGTGGTTTAGATGGTAAAGAATCTGCCTGTAGGGCATTGTGACCCTGGTTCAATCCCTGGGTTGGGAAGATCCCCTGGAGTAGGAAATCACAACCCACTCCAGTATTCTTGCCTGAGAAATTCCATGGACAGAGGAGTGTGGCAGGCTACTGGCAATGAGGTCACAAAGTCAGATACAACTGAGTGACTAACACACCATCCTATATGAATATATAACATAAGTCCATCTTTCTTTATCTTACCATAGTTCCTCAATTCAGAAGGTAAACAACTAATGGATTCACATTTCTTAGCAAGTGATCAACATTATAAATACCAAATTTCAATGAGTGAGTTCTAACAAAGATAACACACTCTACCTTTGTAGAAAGCTTGTATGAGGGTTTCCTGTGGGAATATATAATATTTTAGGTGAGGATTTCCTTTAAAAAGTATATAATGCTACATATATTCTAAGCACTCCTGTGAAAACACAGAGAGCTGTGTTAATATTGGCCTGGCAAGCCAGATGTTAATCACATAGTTGAGGACACAATAACATTGTGATCTCAAGGGGAGAAAGAGAAGGAATTCTAATTTCTAGACACTGGATTTCTCCCTGCTTAACTTCTTTCTTAAGTAGTGAAGCCCAAGAGATGAGTGTGGTGAAGGAGAGTTTGCATACCTACGAGGGAATAACACTTTTACGTGGGACACTTGCTGCCAAAGGATTTCATTCAGGATCAATAAAAGTCATGGTTTATTCAGAAATAATTGAAAGAACCCAAACAACAGGGTGGGGATCCATTTCTAATCCCCTTGCCCATTCATGTAATGATGTAAGCTTTAGCTAAAACAACCTATTAGAATACACTATAGCACATATTTCCAGTGGCTGATTTTCTTAATATGCAATTCTGGTTTAGCTACCAAAATCCAGGACAGAGCAAATTAAGAGTCTTCACGCACCCACTTTCTTCTAGTAGATTTTAAAAATACTCATTCTAATTAATTCACAGAGTAAATGCAACTCAGACTCTTCATCTGTTAAGACATTACTGAATTGCTTCTGGGAGCTCTAGTTGTTCACACAGGCTCCTAGTAAACACCTCAGACTCTCGTACAACAGACCAGATGATTTACCTGAGTGAACTGTTAAGTACCAGCCAGAATCAGGTATCTCAATTATCCTCCCTTTTCCATATGCCATGGCATATAGGGTACTCTGTCCATTTGCCCTAGGGAAAAGGGAAGACAAAGAAAAAATATTACACTCTAGATAGAATTTAGGTAAATAACAGAAAAATTAACCTCAATTTAGGAGATGTGTTTTATGGTGGAAAATGGTTCCCAGCTCACTGGGCCTTGTGTATGTCTACCTTATAAAAAGTCCATTTGAATCACAACTTTCAGCTCTCAAGAATGTGAGAAAGCTGCTTAGGGTCAAATATGGGAATAGTCTCATTCCATCAGCCAGAAATTTACTTCTTTTTCAGAGAAACTATGTGAGAGTCAGAAGAGGAGACTGAACAAGGCCCAACTATCCCCCCTGCTGTGGGAAAGTGAGGCTTCATGTAGACTTCACAGCCCTTTGGGTCAGACCAAGAATCACTCACCAGTATGCAAGCCACCAATCCTGCAGGATGTAGGCAACCTGGAGCAGGAAATGACAGTCACTCAACACACTGACATTACTGAACCCTCACACCCCGCTCACTAGGTTGGGAGATGGAAAGGCTCCAGAACGTGGAGATGGTCCTTCTGGCTCAGGTCTGTGCCAATCCCCACACCCCAGATGACCACAGGTCAGGGGAGGGCATGCTACATTTCTATATCTTTACAAGACATTCTTTTTCTTCCTAGAATCTCTCTGTTATATACAAAAAACACCTCACCTCAATAAGTAAGCCTCACTTATTTTCCTCATAGATTTCATTCAGTGCAAACCAAAATGGGCTGCAAAGCATAATAATAACAGTATAAATGTCAAGACTTTTCAAAGAAAAAAACAATTTGATAGAAACTGTGATGATCAAGTTTCTGTGTCAGCTTGGCCAGACCAGTCTCTAGTGGTTCAACCAAACCCTCGTCTAGATGTCGCTATGAAGGTATTCAGTGGATATGATTCACATCATCCCTGGAACTGAAGAAGAGGAGATCATCCTCAACACTGTGGTGGCCTTGTCCAGTCAGTTAAAAGCCTGACGAGCAAAACCTGAGGCTTCCTGGAGGAGTAAGAAATTTTGCTTCAAGACTGCAGGGTCAGCTCCTGCCTGAGGTTCCAGCCTGTAGGCCTGCCTTTCTGATTTGACATTGATCAGCTACACTGCACAACCTCATGAGCCAGTTCTCTGAAATAAATCTCTTAATATATATATTAAACATGTTAATATTAATAAATTAAGTAAATACATTATAAACAATATGTAAATACCAAGAAGAGGGCACAAAAGTAAAATAAATATTATTTACCTGAGCTGCAATGTTCACTAAAATAAGGAAAATGATGATAAACCAGGGCGCACCAGCTGTGAAGTAATTCTTATAGGTCTTAAAACCAACTCTTCCAACCGAACGGCCCTCCAGTGGTAATGTAACCTGGATATTCTCAGTCTGGGAGGGAGAATGGTAGTGAAAACAAAATTTTAAGTAAGGAACCCTCAAATTTCAAAAGTTTACAATGCCCTCCACTCCAAAGCTGTGAGGAAACAGATACATCTCATATGTTCGTTGGAGTGCAGGATGGTCCATTTCCTACAGAAAAGGGTGTGCAAATGTCTAGCCAAACCACGTATGCATTTACCCTTGGACTCAGCCATCCTACTTTCAGAATCTATTAGAAAAAGAATATCATTTGCACGAAATTATTCACTGTTGGGTGGCTTTGCTTAAAGTCAATCATGACTCTCAGCACAAGCACAACTACCTGATTCAAGTACAAATGCAGAAGCTTCTTCCAAAATAATATACAAAATGATATGGGACTAGCATATCCCTCTAAATGACTTGTATCACTTCCAATGATAGAAATGTAAACCATACTTGGTGTTCAAAATCCTAGACAAATACAGCAAAATGAGTTCATACAGGAAGTTGAAATAATGTGAGTCTGGACAGCACAGGATGGCATATGACCCAAATCTATTTAATTCCTGAATTTCAGGGAGTGATTCCTGAGTGTAGAATGTGAGGGACTAATCTGAATATTTATCAGAATCATCCAGGTTCCTAGGTCTGGATATTGTGGGCTTGGATACCAAGGAGTACCTCTGTGTGTTTTTAAGAGAGAGCTAGTGCTTTTCTTCATTTCTGTCTGTAGGACCTAGAATGCATTATAGAGTCACATGAGCCAAAGAGGTACCTAACTCTATGCTGACCATTGGGCATTCAAGGTGAATACGATGTGGCTCTAGGTCTCAAAGGGTAATAAAAAAAGGAAGACAAGAACTAACTCTAAAGTGTCTGCCCTACAACAAACGATCTGACAAAGGGGCAAAATATTACCATCAATCAACTGCAGTGCAAGAACATTTCAACATAATAGGAAAAGTAGTTGATTTAATGTGGTCACAGAAAGACTCAGTCTAAAGGGGTCTTCACATTAAACCTCTGGATGCATAAGGGAAGTTGGGAGCCACCAGAGTGAGTAGGATGTAATTATGGTAAACTGATGAGTTCTCATATCAGTGTGAGCCACAGACAGCTGGAGATTCATAGCAGTGCACCCCCTACTGAGCTCCATACAATTCTTCATCCTACAACCAAAGGAGAACACCAAGCAGGCTTGCTCCTAATGCTCTTCTAATTCTACCAATTACATGGAATTAGGCTTAGAAACTTAGGATATACTTTGGGATAAATAAAGATGTCGTGAGAGAAGAAGACTGAAGGTCCACGAGGCCACCAAGAGCAGACAGACAAGGGCATGTTGCAGGATGAGAAACTTACATCTTGGTCCTCTGGAGCTGCATCTTTCAAGGAGTGTCTGGAAGACAGTTGAGACTGAACTGAAGACTCAGAGATCAGAGTGGGAGTTCTTGGACCTGGAGATGGTTCAGCCTCCTCATTCTCCTTCCTTAAAAGAATATCTTCAAAATCTATCCCAGATTTTGGAAACTCAACAAAAGTCCCCTTTTGCATTATTTTGCCCTAAAATAAATAATTTGAGAGGAATGCATTTGCATTTGATAATATTAATCCAATCCACATACTAATCAAGAAAAGCCATCCGGTCTTAAATTATTATTTTCCTAAGAAAATTATCCCTAGGTTTGCAATTCTGGTGAACAAATCTAGTTCAGTTCAGTTCAGTTGCTCACTCATGTCCTACTCTTTGCTACCCCAAGGACTGCAGCACACCAGGCCTCCCTGTCCATCACCAACTCCCAGAGCTTGCTCAAGCTCATGTCCATCAAGTCCGTGATGCCATCCAAACATCTCCTCCTCTGTCATCCCCTTCTCCTCCTGACTTCAATCTTTCCCAGCACTGGGGTCTTTTCCAATAAGTCAGTTCTTTGCATCAGGTGGCCAAAGTATTGGGGTTTTAGCTTCAGCATCAGTCCTTCCAATGAATATTCAGGACTTATTTCCTTCAAGATTGACTGGTTTGATCTCCACGCAGTCCAAGGGACTCTCAAGAGTCTTCTCCAACACCATAGTTCAAAAACATCCATTCTTTGGCATTCAGCTTTCTTTATGGTCCAACTCTCATATGTCATCCATATATGACTACTGGAAAAACCATAGCTTTGACTAGTTGGACCTTTGTCAGCAAAGTAATGTCTCTGCTTTTTAATATGCTGTCTAGGTTGGTCATAGCTTTTCTTCCAAGGAGTGAACTGAGCATTGTGTTCACTGTCAAATCCTATGCTATGTGCTGGGGGATATGAAAGAAATGTATGTTCATGTTTTCAAAACAGAGGCCATTGACATAACTACCATGGGAACTCAGGGAAGCTAAAACTACAGATGTGGGTAGAAGCATCAGTATCGTATTTCTGGACAACACGGAGACTAAGAGAAGCATCATGTGATAAGCAGAATTTAAAAATACAAGCAAAAACAGTTAATTAGGGAAGATATTCCAGGAAAAAAACTTAAGGCTGACACAGATATGGCCACAAGCACATCTCCAGAGGTAACGGTCTCTCATCAAATCTTCACAGACCATTGTTATAGCATCATGTGCCCCACTGGAAGAAAGACATGTAGGAACCAGCCCTAGACAGAGAACCCATGAGCTTTATCTTCATGGTCTTTACCACTTCCCCACAAATGCAGGAAGTTCTACCTGTCAAAGTATTTAAACAAAAAGGCCATGAGACTGAGGTGGCTCTAAAGCCTTGACCTCCCATGCCAGCAAACCAACACCTAAGAACCAATGCACTCAGATCTAACAACAACAACAAAAATTTAAGAACAGCCAGTCACAAGCAATCAACCAGGTATCCTCTATTCAGACAACTGTTTAAGCTACAGTCAATCTAATCATTTTCTTTGAATACATGTGACACATCACTGCAGTTTCCCTCCTTTTGTTGTTGTTGTTCCATTGCTCAGTCATGTCCAACTCTGCAGCTCCATGGACTGCAGCATACCAGGCCTCCCTGTCCTTCACCATCTCCTAGAGTTTGCTCAAACTCATGTCCATTGATTCAATGATGCCATCCAACCATCTCATCCTCACCCCTCTCTTACAAAGTCATATAAAATAAGGTGCAGATGTCTTCACTATACTCTGACCCCACAAAATAAGACTCAGCTCATTCACTCAATGTCAAACAAAATATGAGGAAAAATCACAGGATGCAAAACTAAACAAAGGAGGGCATCTCTGGTTAAGGCAGGTCAGATAGAAGAAGGTGCTCCAGTACTCTAGCTGAAACCTCTCTCACCCTATCTCCTGAGGTGGTCCATTGTGGGAAACTCAATGAAGCGTTTGGGTACTGTCTATACTACAGAATTGGAAAATTATTCAGGATATATTGTGCCTTATTCCACTTGGGAGGCAAAATTCAAGGACTTTATTTAATGAATTTACCGCTTTCCACTTAGTACCTATAAGATGCACAAGGAAACAAGTAATGGCACAAGGATAGCAATTTCACTGAGCAGCCAAGCACAGACAACTCTGAGGGGATGAGAGGGCAGCCATTCCCGTTCTGCTGTTAGAGAGGAACCAGACAGTAAGGATCGACCCCAACTCATCCAGGGGTGCTCACACGTGGACAAATAGCTGTTCTGATAGCACTAAAATTGGGGGTAGTGTCCTCAAAAGAAGCAATAGGGACCCTAAAAGATCTAGGGACAGACTAAATAGGTTACTCTGTCTCCCACTGATCCTGTGCTCCCACTGATACTATCATCGTTTGGGTTTTACACACTAATATCACCTTCTTCCAAACATGAAATTAACTGCTATCAAATCTGAAAAACCTGAACTCCCCATTCCTGAAAGAGTAGTTAACAGTTGACATAGGATATTGCTTCTAGAGAAGCAGAGGTTCTGCATTTCTTAGGACAGAAGTTCATTTGATAAATGAGGGATCTGACCAACTTAGACAGCATATTAAAAAGCAGAGACATGACTGTGCCGACAAAGATCTGTGTAGTCAAGGCTGTGGTTTTTCCAGTAGTCATGTATGGTTGTGAGAGTTGGACCATAAAGAAAGCTGAGCACCAAAGAATTGATACTTTTGAACTGTGCTGTTGGAGAAGACTCTTGAGAGTCCCTCAGACTGTAAGAAGATCCAACCAGTCCATCCTAAAGGAGATCAGTCCTGGGTGTTCATTGGAAGGACTGATGTTGAAGCTGAAACTTCAATACTTTGGCCACCTTGTACAAAGAACTGACTCCTTGGAAAAGATCCTGATGCTGGGAAAGATTGAAGGCAGGATGAGAAGGGGACGACAGAGGATGAGATGGTTGAATGGCATCACCAACTCAATGGACATGACTTTGAGTAGACTCTGGGAGCTGGCAATGGACAGGGAGGCCTGGTGTGCTGCAGTCTATGGGGTCGCAAAGAGTCAGACACAACTGAGCAACTGAACTGACTGACCAAGGGCCAGTGGAACAGACAAGGGTTAATGACGGAGGTGCTGAGGCCCAGAGACAAAGAAGCCAAGATCTGAAGCATCAAACAACCAGTAAGCCTGAAATATTCTCACTAATCTCCACCCCATCCCCAGCCATGCTAGGAGTTGGGGTTGATTGGTAGCTCCCCAAAAAGTAAGTTCAAGCCCTAAACATGATGCCTGTGAATGTGATCTTATTTGCATTCAGTGTCTTTGTAGATGTAATGAAGTTAAGATGAGGTCACACTGAAACAGGGTGACCTTAAATCCTGTATGACTGATATCTTTATGAGAAGAGACTCAGACATGGGGTCAACGGCCATGTGACATCAGAGGCAGAGACCACAGTGCTGCAGCTGGAAGCCAAGGAACACAAGGAAGGTCCGTGAACACCACCAGCTGGAAGGAAAGATTCTCCCCTGGAGCCTCCAGGGAGAGCACGGCCCTGCCAGCACCTGGATCTGGGATCTATAACCTCCAGAACAGGGAGACGATAAACTTCTGTTGTTTTAAGTCACCCAGTTTGCAGTGCTTTATTACAGCAGCTCTAGAAACTGACACCCTATCCTGAGCCCACATTTTGGTCGCCTCAGCTTTACTAAGACTTCTAACTGCTTCTGCTGTCGCCCCTCCAGTGACCATCAGAGGAATCTCTTAACTCCCACATCAGACCACATCGCTTCTCTGCTCTGGACCATCCAAGGCTTCCATCCCACTTCCAGGCTCGCTGCCCACTGCTCGGAGACCAGCTCCCTCCACATCCCCCTGCTCACTCTCCTCAGACACACTGGTCTTCCTGCTGTTCCTCCAACCTGCCAGGTCAGCTCCTTCCTTAGGACCCCCTGCCTCAGACCCCCTCCCCCAGGTGTTGCATGGCCCCCACCTTCATGTCACTCAGACCCCATGAGGCACCAGCTCCTCAAGGAGACAGCCAGGATGTCACCCTCTTTGTCACATCCTCCGCATAAGAACAGGAGCCCCGGGAGGGCAGGGCCTTGTCCTCCTGCCGCACAGGCTCCCACACGTATCGGGCACATAGAGACCTGGGCAGGGAGACCCGCAGAGTGGGCATCTCTGACCCAGGTGCTTGGCTACCCAACCTCACTTCTAATGTTAATGGAAGATGCTCTTTAGGCAAATTGTGCTTGGCAATCATGTGGATACAAACAGGCTTCAGTAGCTCTAATTTCCAAGTAAAAACCTTTGACTTAAATTGTATAAGGGGAAAACACAAGTTATAAATAAAATAGCATCATTATCGTTAATAAATTTCAATGGAACAGTAATATTTCAGTAGTCCTGTGGTAGCATTCCTATATGCTTTAGTGTTTATGTGGCTTCAAGTTTAATAGTGACGCTTTACAGGTCTTTGGATTGATCCTCAAAGACATGAATAGCATCAGCTCTGAGAAAAAGAGGGAGTTAAATTGAGGGAGAAGAGGACATTTACCATGAATTTAAGGAGAGTGACCTGCTGGGAGGTCTGGCCTTCAACACACCTGAGTGCTAGCAATTTCACAGGCTTCTAGAAACTACTTACATCTTTCAGTATCAGAATCTGACTTGCATCCTTTAGATACTGCAGCTGATGAGTCACTAAGATTGTGATCTTCTCCTTCAAGGCCTGACGAATACACCTACAAATGTAAAAGGTATAGAATACAAATGTACATTAGTGGGCGTGTGCCAAACTGAAAACACATATTCTGGAAACATAATGAGACAAAAGCAACACAGCAAAGGTCTATAGTTTAAATAAAACATAAATAATACAAATTAAATACAAATATATCAATGATCCTGAGTAGGTCCTCAAATTTATCAGCAGCAAATGTGAACCCAGCTCTGCTAAAAAGATTCTAAAAAACAGTCCAGTAAAGGAGGCACTTGCTAAATTTTTTCTAAAAACTCAGCTTAACAGTAATTTACATTTCATAATAAAAAATAATTGAGCAATACCAAGATTCCAAAACTTGACTGAACTTAATATTTTATCGCTATGTGGGAAGGGGAAAAGAGCCATCTATGTTATATAAAATGATTTATGGTGTATACATTAACAACAAAAAAATTAATAGAATCTTGGTAACCTTTGCTAGAGTGCCTTTTCTAGACACTTCTTCCCAAATAATATTAAACAGAAAATGAATGCCAATGTGGCTTCCATCCATCTCTACAACAGTCCCAGTCCCATCCAGGAAACCAGTCTTCTTTCACAAGGACTGAACACCTTCCAAATATGAAAATTAAAGAACAGAATTCAGATGGCCCAAATCACAATGGGAATCATCCAATGGCCAAAAGACACACCAGTTCTCTTAGCCAAGACCCTTGTGTGATCAGGCCACTCAAAATGGCTGTTCTCTTGCTCTCTATATATCCCCTTCTTGACCAGTGTCTGCTTCACCTACACCTGCTTACATGACTGACCTTCCTATATGCTTGTCCCAGGGCCCAGCTAATGACAGCTCTAGCTTCAGATCACAACCCTCCACGATGCTTGTCAAAGGGGCAAGAAGGACACGACCCTCTGCTGGTTTTCATGGTTACCAATGGCCTACACTGACATCAACTCCTCTCCTGCCCCCTTCCCCTGGGAGCAAAGACTACCACCATGTCCTGTTCCAACATGGGCCTCAAATGATAGGATGCTCTTCCAGGATTTCCTTTGCACATGTAAGTTGGCCCTAATCATTAAACCATATGTGTGTCTGTCACTGCTTCTGGGCTCTTTCTTAAGTCTAACCTGGGCAAGTAACAGGCCTGGCAGGTCTGGAAGGCCAACAACCTCTCTCAGTATGCAAGCTTAAGTGTATTTTTACAGTAACTTCTCAAACTGCTTCACATTTTTAATGCATACCCCTAGGAACTCAGCCCCAGTCTCATCCCACAAGGCCCACAACCCCTCTAGGACAGTAGCTGGATTTGGGGCCCTGATGACCATAGTCAGGGCTGCAAGCAGGTACTCTGGGTGCCCAAGTCCCTCACAGAGCAAATCTCAGGAACCTGGGCCAGAGCTCAGCCTGTGAGTGAGTCAGATAGAGAGTGTGAAGGCAGCAGACTGCAGCTCAGTCCCTCTCATGAGCCTGATGTCGGATGACTGATGAAACCTCAGATTCTTCATCTCAAAACAAAAGTGAAAGTGAAGTCGCTCAGTCGTGTCCGACTCTTTGTGACCCCATGGACTGTAGCCTACCAGGCTCCTCCCTCCATGGGATTGCCAGGCAAGAGTACTGGAGTGGGTTGCCATTTCCTTCTCCAGGGTATCTTCCTGACCCAGGGATTGAACCCAGGTCTCCTGTATTCCAGGCAGACACTTTAACCTCTGAGCCACCAGGGAAGCCCATCTCAAAACACGGCCAAGGACAACTCACCCACGAGTTCTGAGCACTCAAACCACCAATCCACTCAGTAAATCTCAGCCCCCTTCTCCACTCCTCCCTAACCATGAGCAGTCATGTGCTTTGGACTCATGACAGAAAAGTCCTAAGGGGACACTCGACACTGGGTCTGTGATCAGAAGCAAGACCCCAGGATGCTTCATTAAGTCCAAAAGGATTCATTTTTCCCTTTGATATGTCTTAGTTCAGCATTTGTATCTAAGATTCCGGAGTGAGCAAACCTCTTCAGACTTAGTACTAAAGCTTTTAATGGAACTGTTTCTCCTTAATTCATAATTACTTGCCAACAGTCCCTGAAGGCAGATGTTAATCAAATCTGATGGGTTTCTATGTCCAAGATGGAGCAACCCAAAAGTGGTAAAATGTTTGCTTCCTAACATTCCATCAGAGATGAAGCAATATAAACAATTACAACAAAGTGGCCAATTAATGACTTTGAGATTTTCCTAAATAATGCTTTTTATCCACCTCTAAGAAGATAGTCTATTTTTCAAGTTTCAGAGTAAAGATTTCCAAGTTATGTCATAAAAATGATTGATTCAGAAACAAGTTAACTGTTAATTCTATATAAGGGCTGTGTTAATTCTATTTATTGGGTTGGCCACAAAATTTCTTTGGGTTTTTCCATAATATCTTACAGAAAAACCCAACTGAACTTTTTGGCCAATCCAGTATCATTCTCTATAGGGGCTTTGTTAAGAGGAGACACATTCCATGGTAGAGAGGATACAAATAATTCAGAATCCGCACCTTCATCCATTCAATCAGCAGAGGTTTACGGAGGTGCCACTCCCTTGACGTACATCACAGGTCAAGAAAGCAGACATTACTTTGCACCATGTAAAAGGGGGATACACTGAACGAGTATAGGACATGTACTATCAGGCCATGATGTGTGCTCTGAAGAAAAAGCAAGGGGGCTGCTGTCCTAGTTGGGGAGACACGGGAGCCCTGAGCTTCTCTGGGGAAACATCCCTGGAAGAAGACACAGCAGGTGCAGGGGTCTGGGACAGAACATGCTGGACTGAGGCGCCTTCCTGCATTCACAGCTTCTAGCGGGTGGGGAGACTCGTAAATAGTCAAGTGCACCCACTGAGGGCAGTGAGAAGACAGAGGGCACGGGCTCCACCTGGAGGAGCGGGAGGGAATGGCAGCTCCCGTCTTCCATCTTCCTTCTGTGTCCTGGCACACTGCTTCCTGGCTCTGGGACAGAGGGGCCAGTATGTATAGACAGACAGGGGTGAGAAAGGACCCCCACAAAGCCAGCACAGTGGATTACCGAGTAGGTGTGGGGACGAGCTAGAAAGGCTGATGGGGGCAGATGGCAAAGAAGCCTGTTCTCTGAGGACCTGGAGCTGCTTCCTGAACATGGGAGGAATGGGAGGGGAGGGCAGGGGGAGGTCTGTGAAGGGCTGGAACAGGAGGGTGAGCTGCGTAGACAGCAGCATGGGAGTCTGATCAGGACAGACCTGAAAAGCTGATGATGCAGGAGGCAGGGGTCTGGTGATGTGGGGCTAAACCAGGAGAGGATCCATGGCTGGACACAGGTGAGACTGCATCAGTTCATCTAAGGACTCTCACCTTCTATAGGTAATAGAAGCCACTTAATCATCACAAAATATAGTTATAAAAATCACAAACATTAGTAACCTGGTATATATTAATATACTCATGACTAAAGGAAGCTGATAATGGCAAGTAGGAGTGTGATTCATTCACTTTTAATAGAAAATATTCACCACAACTAAGCTTCAACACGACCACCATCTCTCATATCATACTGTTCCATCCAATTGCCTAACTCATTGAGAACATTCTCAGTCGCTGGTGAGTGATTTCCTAAATTGCCTTTGTGATCCCTGCCCTAAGTTTCCCCAGAGAATGTGGTTCTGATTAGCATACAAGTCTTAACAAGCTTGCTTCTATTAAGTACATCCAAGGTCATTAAACCAAAAGGTTGGAGAGGACTTTATAAACATGTTATAAACACCTCACCTTTATAAACACCTGAGAGAGTTTTTGTGTTCAGCACACTGATACATGGCAGTCAGTAAGCTTTCCCTTCCCCTCCCTGTGACACAGACACAAGAGCCAGCAGAAACTGCTCTTGCAGTGATGGGGAACTTTTGCAGATAGCAGACATTTGCAAGTTCAGGGTGGCATGCTGGGAACAGGGAGGCTGAGCCACTCATGATGCCAGGAGAGTGGGGGATGGAAATTCATGTCTCAGTACTAGTATCCCATCACTGAACTCATGACAAGCCACAGGCACAGGCACTTCCTAAGGGAAAAGTCATCAGTGAAAGTGTTGGTCACTCAGTCATGTCTGACTCTTTGCAACCGCATGGCCTGTAGCCCGTCAGGACCTTCTGTCCATGAGGATTTTCCAGTGAAGAATATTGCCATGCCCTCCTCCAGGGGATCTTCTTGACCCAGGGATTGAACCCAGGCCTGCATTTCAGGCAGATTCTTTACCATCTGAGCCACTAGGTGCTTTAAATAAGAGAAAATTTATCAAATCACAATCAAAAGAGAGTGGGAAAGGGGGGGGGTGGTCAGATTGGAGCGTGGGAGGCCATGCCACGTGTCAATTTCTCTGCTCTCTTTTGTTCTGAAAGATTCAATGCTAATGTGTAATTTTTGTGTGTGGTAAAATATACATAACATGAAATTTACCATTTTAACTATTTTTTTATGCATACAGCTCAATGGCATGAAGTACATTCACATCATTGTGTAACCATCGCCACCATCCATCTCCAGAACTCTTTCATCACCCCAACACTAAGCACCTGTCACATACAGCCTTCAGTGGGACCTGCCTTGTGATCCCTGCTTAATGGATGAGGAATCCCAGTTCCTCATATCCAGAGCTCAGAGCTCCTCACATATCTCTCTCACTCACTCCACTGATCTGCTTAAGTCTCTTTACTTTGCTATTTAGGATTTGCTGTGAATGGATTCTGTTCCCCAAAAAATTCATATGATGGCACATTGACCCCAGAACCTTAGCATCTGGTGACAGAACCGTTAAAGAGCTGTTACCCTTAATTAGAATGGGCCTAATCTAATCTGACTGGTGTCCTTAGAAGAGGAGACTAAGACATAAGGATAGAAACACAGGCGTGTGCATGAACAGAGAGAGGACCATGTCCGAAGACACAGTGAAGCAGCTGTCATCGGAAGACAAGAAGGTCTAAGGAGAAACTAAACTGCCCACACCTTGATCATGAGAGAGCTGTGAGAGAATGAATTTGTATTATTTTTGCACTGCTCCCCAGCGCTGTCATCTCTAACAACCTGCTGTGACTGAATGCTTGTGTTCTCAAAATACATATATTGAAACCTAATCCCCACTGTGAAAAGTACCGAGATGGGGCCATTGGGAGGTGACAGGTCATGAGGGTGGAGTCTGCCTGAATGGGACTAGTGCCCTTATAAAAGGGACCCACACGGCTCCCTCACCCCTTCCACCACATGAGGACACAGGAATTGGGTCCTCACCAAACACCAACTCTGCCAACACCCTCACCTTGGACTTTCCCAGGCTCTGGTCTCTGTGAGAGCAGCCTGGACAGACACAGCCCCAGCAAACTAACACAGGACCTGACAGCGAGAATTCCCAAACATCTTCTCTCTGCTGTACAACCCACCTCCTCCAGGCGAGGACGTGCCTTCTTTTCTCACAGCCTCGCTTCCTGTGCTTCTACTCTCCCTCCAGCAAAGGGAACTGGGTCCTATTTTCAGCCTCCACATACATACCCAGCCTTCATGCTCCCAGGACACTTCCCGCCCAGCCTGGGGCACAGGGAGCTTTCCAACATACGCGTCCATTCAGCACTTACTATCCTGTATAGAAACCTCTAAACCCTGACTCAGCTGACCTTTTCCCAGGCAACTGTCTTAACAAGCTCCACATTGAGACATATTCCTCAGAGGCAGAAATGAGAGCTGAGCATCCTAAGTCTCCCTTATGCTGCGCGGTGTGGTCCTTCCCCTCTCCTGGCTCTCCGTTCTCCTTGTAAGCTAAGAGGTTCCCTCCAGTAGCTTCTGTAAGGGCATTGATCTCAGTGCACACAGCAGGGCATTAATAAGTCCAGCTGGAAGGCTCGTTGGCCTTAACAAGGTGGACAACAGCAAGGTAAGCAACCATGGGGTAGGTGTGGATGCTGTTTTAGCAAAAACAAGCTCATGAGGCTTTCAAAAAGGCCAGTCTAGACTCCATCAGAGGCTTCAGTCAGCAGGTATTAGGACATGTTATTCACAGAAAAGCATAAGAGTTGTTCCACTTCAGTCATTCTGTAGCCAGTCAAGAGCAATTTGTATTCCAGAAACACAAAAACGAGAGTCAAGATTTCCACCAGATTCTAGATCTCTAGTTCCACATTCAAGCTAACCCTCCATCATGGGTCTAAGCATTAATTCAAGTAAGCATCCATGAAGCAATGCTAAATGATTAAATTCATGCTTAGATGTGGAATAAATTAGTCTTAATTCTAGGCCTTATTAAGAATTTCCAAACCTACAGAATAATAAGCATAAACCAACAGGGCCTTTCCACAGAACCCCTGTGTCAGTACCAACAACTTTGCTTCTAATATGCCTTAAACACATGATGGAGGAAAAAGACTGACACTGAGTACTGGATTACTGGGTCCAACTCTACGATTTAAAAACCACTCATCATCTTTCTTATTTCAAGGTTCTGGACCCATCACAGTGTCTGGTTATCAACTGCAGGTCACAGGGAAATCTCCCATCTATTCCTCACTCCCTAAAGTACAGACCCCACTGTCCTTCACACGTTGGAAGCACCTTCTGTATTTTCCTGTCCTGACCTCATCATGATGCAAAATTTCTCTACGATGGATCTTCTGTGGAGGGAAGGGAGGAAAGAGAGAGACACCAGGGCAGAGCGAGCTGAGTCTCCTGAAGTACAAAGGCTTTCCTGAGCTCTCTTCCCCAATCACTACAGGGTTCCTGGAAAGCAGAGATGATAGAAAACAGAAGCAAACTCACCGTTCAAACAAGTGCCTGCTGACTCCTGCGTCCACTGCGCTGAGCGGATCGTCCAGGAGGTAGATGTCTGCATCCTGATACATGGCTCTAGGAAACATAGAGACGTCAGGAGAGGACACTTCACACTCCCTGGGTCTCATCTCTGAATCATGATGGCATCCAGCAACTCCAGGTTCATTCCAAGAGCCCAGGAAAGAGGCAAGACCCTGCTTCACACAGGCCCACCTGGTGAGCAGAGTCTGTGTGCTCACGTCCACTAGGAGCCACAGAGGAGGAGGGGCAGGATGGCAATTGAAACCCATTTACCTGGCGAGGCTGACCCGGGCTTTCTGTCCTTCACTCAGTCGGGTTCCCCGGTCTCCTATCTCAGTTAGATCATTTTCCTTCAAAAGCTGTAAATCCTACATGGA
The DNA here is from genome assembly GCA_006410635.1 of Cephalophus harveyi. Lineage (NCBI taxonomy): Eukaryota > Metazoa > Chordata > Mammalia > Artiodactyla > Bovidae > Cephalophus > Cephalophus harveyi. The sequence continues at coordinate 29,434 of SJYT01000265.1, forward strand.
GATTGAAAAGGAGAGGAAAAAAAAAAAAGATCTAAAATATGTCCTCCTCCTGTCATCCTAACTTTTTAGCATCAGTTCTCCCCACAGTGTTTGATCAATAACCACGAGTATATTTCATAGTGGCTAAACCATAACAGTGAACAATTTAAAAAATCCTCAGGGTTCTTTTTTGTTTTCATTCTGTAGTTTTTCCCAACATTTATGCATCTGACAATTCTAACAGATATTTATTGTGGATCAATATACACCAGGCATTGTTCTGGTCACGATGAATTCAGCCATGAGGAAACAAAGCCCCTAGAGTTTCTCTCCACAGTGGGAGATGGTCAATAAGGAAAATTAACTTTAGTGCAAGTACTGAGGATGAGAAGGAAAAGGAAGCCGGCTCAGGGGGGTGGAGAGTGAAGGAGGGAAGTGAGTCCACACCGGGGTGTGAGGGCTCTGCTCAGAGGGGGTTGAGCAGATCCGGGGGAGGGGGAGGGGCTCAGGCAGACCTGGAGAGGCTGCTCCACACAGAGGGATGGGCGAGTACAGGGAGGTGTCCAAGGGGTTCAGGACAAGCAAGGAGGCAGGAGAGCAGAGCTGAGTAAGAATGAGGGGAGTGAGGGCAGAGACAGAGCAGGAGGAGCCTGGGTCACTCCCAGTAACAGGGGGAGAGGGAGAAGGGAAGATTGACCTGGTCTGAGATTTCTACAGACTCACTCCTATGCTTTGCAGAAAACAAGCAGTAAGGCGGAATGAGTGAGGGTAGATACAAGTAAGGAGGCTACTGGAATAATCTAAGTGAGAGATGACAGTGGCCAGGACCACAGCGGAAGCAGCAGGGATGGAGAGATGGAGCACACTCCAGACACATTCTGAAGGCAGAGTCTGTAAGACCTACTGATGGGATGCGTGTGGGTTGTAAGAAGAGCACCATGGTGTTTGGAGCATGAGGAAGAACAGGGTCACCGTTCACTGAGTTGTTACTGATGAAAGTCAAAGTGAAAGTCGCTTAGTCACGTCTGACTCTTTGTGACTCCATGGAATTCTCCAGGCCAGAATACTAGAGTGGGTAGCCTTTCCCTTATCCAAGTGATCTTCCCAACCCAGGGATCAAACCCAGGTCTCCCATGCTGCAAGCGGATTCTTTACCAGCTGAGCTATCAGGGAAGCTCTGCTACTGATGACTGATGCCTATTTTCTCATCAATCCAACAGGAGGACCCCATTCACAGTGTGAATGTGACCATGAGGACAAGAAAGAGAGTGGCTCCATCATAAACCTCCCTGACAGCCACAAAGACACAGAGACACACACAGGTTCCCTGCTCACTCAAAGTTTAACAAGGGAGGATCAAATGAAAAGCAGCAATTGCTCTGTCATGAAAATTCATTATTTCATCTTATTTCCTCATCAAGCTCAGAGGTTAAAACCATCTCTCCCTCCTGGTTTTCATATCATATTAAGATAGGCTCCAGCCATCCACACACACACACTGTTTTCTGGACCTCCATTTCACTGTTGACAGTCCTTGCAAACTGTTATTAGTTTTTATCCTTTAATTTTTTTAATGTATTTTACTGATTTTCTTCCCCAAATAGCATTGCATTATAGCACAGCAATTGCAACATGCTTTAGAAAAGGCACTGAAGTTCACTCTTTCACTTAGCACAGTTTGAGCATAAGAAACAGGCTCTCTTCAACTCTGGTGGTAGGACTTTAAGTGTGTTGTTGACTTTGCAAATTATTAATGGACAAGTCCCTCCCAGATGGGAAGAACATTTTAAAGGATTTGAGGTAAAATCCAAATCAGGCTAATTTCCCAGCCAGGATTTTCTGATTAGGTTAAAGGGAAAAGCCTGACTTGAGCATATATTACAATTCTTCCCACTGACAGGAAAGTGTTCTTATTCATGTTATTTTCCTCTAAGTTAAATTTAACCAATTTTCACTGAACAGCAGATACACAAACTAGAGGCAAACTAGGAAATGAAGAAGCTGGTTTGTACAAAAAAGATCTTCACGACCCAGATAATCATGACAATGTGATCACTAATCTAGAGCCAGACATCTTGGAATGTGAAGTCAAGTGGGCTTTAGAAAGCATCACTACGAACAAAGCTAGTGGAGGTGATGGAATTCCAGCTGAGCTGTTTCAAATCCTGAAAGATGATGCTGTGAAAGTGCTGCACTCAATCTGCCAGCAAATTTGGAAAACTCAGCAGTGGCCACAGGACTGGAAAAGGTCTGTTTTCATTCCAATTCCAAAGAAAGGCAATGCCAAAGAATGCTCCAACTACCGCACAATTGTACTCATCTCACATGCTAGTAAAGTAATGCTCAAAATCCTCCAAGCCAGGCTTCAGCAATACGTGAACCGTGAACTCCCTGATGTTCAAGCTGGCTTTAGAAAAGGCAGAGGAACCAGAGATCAAATTGCCAACATCCGCTGGATCATGGAAAAAGCAAGAGAGTTCCAGAAAAACATCTACTTCTGCTTTATCGACTATGCCAAAGCCTTTGACTGTGTGGATCACAATAAACTGTGGAAAATTCTGAAAGAGATGGGAATACCAGACCACCTAACCTGCCTCTTGAGAAATCTGTATGCAGGTCAGGAAGCAACAGTTAGGACTGGACATGGAACAACAGACTGGTTCCAAATAGGAAAAGGAGTGCGTCAAGGCTGTATATTGTCACC
>SJYT01000265.1:33245-45480 GCA_006410635.1 Cephalophus harveyi
GAAGGAGATCAACCCTGGGATTTCTTTGGAAGGAATGATGCTAAAGCTGAAACTCCAGTACTTTGGCCACCTCATGCGAAGAGTTGACTCATTGGAAAAGACTCTGATGCTGGGAGGGATTGGGGGCAGGAGAAGAAGGGGACGACCGAGGATGAGATGGCTGGATGGCATCACTGACTCGATGGATGTGAGTCTGAGTGAACTCCGAGAGATGGTGATGAACAGGGAGGCCTGGCGTGCTGCGATTCATGGGGTCGCAAAGAGTCGGACACGACTGAGCGACTGAACTGAACTGAACTGACCAGAAACATACCAAGGACCCTTCAGCAATGGTGGAGACTTAACAGTAGAAACCTACGGAGCACACTGTTGAAACAGTTGATGAGCGCCCTGGCAGAGGAGGGCTGGATTCCGGAGTCAAACAATGGAAGGTCACACCTTCCTTTACCACTTGTCTTCTGTTTGTAATTGCCCCTCCTCTCACAGCCTGTCAACATCCTGCCCATCCTTCCAGGCTCAGCCCAAACACACTCTCCCATGAAACCATCCTAGACTCACTCTCTTCCTGCTGGGTTCCTAAGGCTTTGCGTACATTTCTTCTGAAGGACCTGTCCTATTCTGCTCAGTAATTTGTATGCATGCACATAGCTTCTCTCAGCTCCTGGTGGGTAAGATCTGTGCACCAAGCACTGTGCTGCACCCTGATATTGATTATATCTAATCTTTGCAACAAGCTACACAGTAAATACTGACCCCATTTCCCAGATGAGGAAACTGAGACTAAGTGAGGTCACATCACTCTTCTGAGGGTCAGTTCAGTTCAGTTGCTCAGCTGTGTCTGACTCTTTGTGACTCCATTGACTGCAGCAGGTCAGGCCTTCCTGTCCCTCACCCATTCCTGGAGTTTACTCAAACTCGTGTCCATTGAGTCGATGATGCCATCCAACCATCTCATCCTCTGTCATCCCCTTTTCCTCCTGTCTTCAATCTTTCCCAGCATCAGGGTCTTTTCTAATGAGTCAGTTCTTCGTATCAGGTAGCCAAAGTATTGGAGTTTCAGCTTCAGCAGCAGTCCATCCAAGGAACATTCAGGACTGATTTTATTTAGGACGGACTGGTTGGATCTCCTTGCAGTCCAAGGGACTCTCAAGAATCTTCTCCAACATCACAGTTCAAAAGCATCAATTCTTGGGTGCTCACCTCTCTTTATAGTCCAACTCTCACATCCATACATGACTACTGGAAAAACCATAGCTTTCACTAGATGAACCTTTGTTGACAAGTAATGTCTCTGCTTTTTAATATGCTGTCTAGGTTGGTCATAACTTTCCTTCCAAGGAGTAACTGTCTTTAAATTTCATGGCTGCAATCACCATCTGCAGTGATTTTGGAGCCCCAAAATATAGTCTGTCACTGTTTCTACCGTTTCCCCATCTATTTCCCATGAAGTGATGGGGCCAGTTGCCATGATCTTAGTTTTCTGAATGTTGAGCTTTAAGCCAACATTTTCACTCTCCTCTTTCACTTTTATCAAGAAGCTTTCTAGTTCTTCTTCACATTCTGCCATAAGGGTGGTGTCATCTGCATAATTGAGGTTTTTTATATTTCTCCCGGCAGTCTTGATTCTAGCTTGTGCTTCATCCAGCCCAGCATTTCTCATGATGTACTCTGCATATAAGTTAAATAAGCGCGGTGACAATATACAGCCTTGATGTACTCTTTTCCTGATTTGGAACTAGTCTGTTGTTCCATGTCCAGTTTTAACTGTTGCTTTCTGACTTGCATACAGATTTCTCAAGAGACAGGTCAGGTGGTCTGCTATTCCCACCTCTTGAAGTATTTTCCAGAGTTTGTTGTGGCCCACATGGTCACAGGTTTTGGCATAGTCAATAAAACAGAAATAGATGCTTTTCTGGAACTCTCTTGCATTTTTGATGATCCAGTGGATGTTGGCAATTTGATCTCTGGTTCCTCTGCTTTTCTAAATCCAGCTTGAACATCTGAAAGTTCACAGTTCATGTACTGTTGAAGCCTAGTTTGGAGAATTTTGAGCATTACTTTGCTATCATGTGAGATGAGTGCAATTTGTGGGTTTGAACATTCTTTGGGATTGGAATGAAAACTGACCTTTTCCAGTCCTGTGGCCACTGTTGAGTTTTCCAAATTTGCTTGCATATTGAGTGCAACACTTTCACAGCATCATCTTTTAGGATTTGAAGTAGCTCAGCTGGAATTCCATCACCTCCACTAGCTTTGTTCACAGTGATACTTCCTAAGGCCCACTTGACTTTCCATTCCAGGATGTCTGGCTCTAGGTGAGTGATCACACCATCCTGACTATCTGGGTGGTGAAGATCTTTTTTGTATAGTTCTTCTGTGTCTTCTTCCTACCTCTTCTTAATATCTTCTGCTTCTGTTAGGTCCATACCATTCCTGTCCTTTATTGTGCCTATCTTTGCATGAAATGTTCCTGTGGTATCCCTAATTTTCTTGAAGAGATCTCTAGTCTTTTCCATTTTATTATTTTCCTCTATTTCTTTCCATTGATCACTGAGGAAGGCTTTCTTGTCTCTCCTGGCTATTCTTTGGAACTCTAAAGTCAAATAGGTATATCTTTCCTTTTCAACTGTTGAACAGAAGAGCTAGAATCTGACCCAGCTCATGTCAGTTCAGAGACTTCTGCTCTTTCACATCATACTGCCTCTAGCTTCCATGCTTATCCATGGTGTTGTGCTGCATCTCAGTTGAGGAAGTTTAGAAGTAAGAACTTCTTAAAAAGTGAGCAGTGGATGAAGTTGTAAGCGGGCATGTAAACAGAGACCCTAACCAGGGTGTTCCTCTTTCTTCACCAGAAAAGCAAGGTCAGGAAAGAAACAGGCACACCCTGGCTGGGTCTCTGGAATTTGATATGGGTGTCAGGAGCTGGATGTGATTAAGGTAAAGAGGAAATGCCTGAAATCTGTTTATTCCACATCCCACCTTCCATGGAACCTAGGGTTATGCAGAAACAGATCTGAACTTGAGCTGTAAATGCAGAGATGAGCTGTTCAACCCCTCAAGTATGCTTCTCCTACTATAAAATGAAGACAGGAACATCAAGGACACTCAGAAAGAATAAATCATGTGACCACGCAGAAGCACGCTGGCTGCAACAGACCACGCAGAAGCGTGGCCAAGAGGAGCTACCCCTCGCCCAAGGTAAGGGGCGACAACCAAGAGTGCCAGACTGCAATGGCGCAGGAGCGGCCAAGAGGAGCTACCACATGCCTGAGGTCAGGGGCGGTGGCAAAGAAGAGCAACACCACATCCAAGGAATGGTGACTGCATGGGCACAGGTGGGCTGAGATGAGCTATTCCACGTTCAAGGTCAGGAGGGGCAGCCGTGAGGAGATACCCTTCATCCAAGGTAAGGAGCAGCAGCTGCGCTTTGCTGGAGCAGCCGTGAAGAGATACCCCATGCCCAAGGTAAGAGAAAACCAAGTAACATGGTAGGTGTTGCAAGAGGGCATCAGAGGGCAGACACACTGAAACCACACTCACAAAAAACTAGTCAATCTAATCACACTAGGACCACAGCCTTGTCTAACTCAATGAAGCCAAGCCATGCCTGCAGGGCAACCCAAGATGGGCGGGTCATGGTGGAGAGGTCTGACAGAATGTGGTCCACTGGAGAAGGGAATGGCAAACCATTTCAGTATTCTTGCCTTGAGAACCCCATGAACAGTATGAAAAGGCAAAATGATAGGATATTGAAAGAGGAATTCCCCAGATTGGTAAGTGCCCAATATGCTACAGAAGATCAATGGAGAAATAACTCCAGAAAGAAGGAAGGTATGGAGCCAAAGCAAAAACAATACCCAGTTGTGGATGTGACTGGTGATAGAAGCAAGGTCCAATGCTGTAAAGAGCAATATTGCATAGAAACCTGGAACGTTAGGTCCATGAATCAAGGCAAATTGGAAGTGGTCAAACAGGAGATGGCAACAGTGAACATTGACATTCTAGGAATCAGCTAACTAAAATGGACTGGAATGAGTAAATTTAACTCAGATGACCATTATATCTACTACTGTGGGCAGGAATCCCTTAGAAGAAATGGAGTAGCCATCATGGTCAACAAAAGAGTCCAAAATTCAGTACTTGGATGCAATCTCAAAAATGACAGCATGATCTGTGTTCGTTTCCAAGGCAAACCATTCAATATCATGGTAATCCAAGCCTATGCCCCAACCAGTAATGCTGAAGAAGCTGAAGTTGAATGGTTCTATGAAGACCTCCAAGATCTTTTAGAACTAACACCCAAAAAAGATGTTCTTTTCATTATTGGGGACTGGAATGCTAAAGTAGGAAGTCAAGAAACACCTGGAGTAACAGGCAAATTTGGCCTTGGAGTACGGAATGAAGCAGGGCAAAGGCTAATAGAGTTTTGCCAAGAGAACACACTGGTCATAGCAAACACTCTCTTCCAACAACTCAAGAGAAGACTCTACACATGGACATCATCAGATGGTTGACAACAAAANGACTCGATGGGTGTGAGTCTGAGTGAACTCCGGGAGTTGGTGATGGACAGGGAGACCTGGCGTGCTGCTATTCATGGGGTTTCTAAGAGTCGGACACGACTGAGCGACTGAACTGAACTGAACTGAGATAGCTTATTCAAAAGCAGAGACATTACTTTGCCAACAAAGGTCCGTCTAGTCAAGGCTATGGTTTTTCCAGTGGTCATGTATGGATGTGAGAGTTGGACTGTGAAGAAAGCTTAGTGCTGAAGAACTGATGCTTTTGAACTGTGGTGTTGAAGAAGATTCTTGAGAGTCCTTTGGACTGCAAGGAGACCTAAGCAGTCCATTCTAAAGGAGATCAGTCCTAGGTTTTCGTTGGAAGGACTGATGCTGAAGCTGAAACTCCAGTACTTTGGCCACCTCATGAGAAGAGTTGACTCATTGGAAAAGACTCTGATGCTGGGAGGGATTGGGGGCAGGAGGACAAGGGGACAATGGAGGATGAGATGGCTGGATGGAATCACTGACTTGATGGACATCAGTTTGAGTAAACTCCGGGAGTTGGTGATGGACATGTGGGCCTGGCGTGCTGCAATTCATGGGGTTGCAAAGATTCGGACATGGCTCTGTGACAGAACTGAACTGAACTGTTTCCTGTTTATGTGTGTGCATGCACATGTTTGAGAGACAGATATAAAAATGATTTTACATGAACTCTATGAATCGGAGCTATTGTCTCACTGTTTCACGTTTCCCCTCTTTTCTTATACAATCTATGTACCATTTAATAAAAATCTAGCTCATTCCTCCTAACTTCACATCATTTCTGCTAAAGCACAATCTCCCATTTACACGAGCCCAGGAGAAAGAAATAGCAGCCATTAAATGAATAATTCTATTCTGTCCACATTATCACAAAATGCTGCTCACCTGATACAATCTATGATGTTGAAGCCACTGTTCAAGCAGAATTACTATTTCCTCACAAAGAGAGTTTGCAGCCTTTAACACCAAATCTTTTAAAGTCTGTCCCAGCTTTTTCCTCACTATATAAAAGAATAGTCAGATGTCCAAACTGCCCTGAAGAGACCAGGGGGAGTCCTTTAAAACTGTTTTTCACTGATGTTTATAACCCAAGAGAATCACAAACTATCTATCGGTATTTACATTTTTCTTTCTTTCTGCCAAATTATATTCTATCAGATAAGTTTAGTTTTCCTCATTCATTCACTAATTTCATCTAAGTCCTAATATAGAGTTAAACATTTCACTTTGTCATTGTCTGTGAAAACTGATGCCCTTTTTGAAAACAATCTCTTATCCAACAAAATGATGCAATATTAAGAAGAAACATAAGTATTCTATATTCTTTAAATAATAAATTATAAATAAAAAATGAAGTAAAGAGGGAAACCTACAGACTGAAAGGGATCAAGGAGGCAACAACTAAGCACAATGGACAGACCTTATGTGGAATCTGATTCCAAAAACAGTGAATGAGATTTCTCAGTGAGATGTCTAACAACATGTAAACTCAGATTAGAAGGTTGATAACATTCAGGAATTTGGGTTATTTTTCAGGTGAAATAATGTGGTAATTTTTTTCCAAAGAGAAAAGATTTTTTTCTCTTAGATGAAACTAATGAAATGTAGACAGATGATGTCTAGGATCTGCTCCAGAATAATCACAATATTATTGGGGGTGGGGCAGGCAGAGCACAGGGGTAGAAATGCATCAAGACTGGCCACCAGCTGATCCTGGCTGAAGCTGGGAGTGGTACATGAGGATTCATTACACTGTGCTTGCTATTTTAGAAATTTCTATAATTGTTAAAAATGAATGAAACTTCATAGAATGGACTGATCCCCTCAAGGGAAAAAAGGGGGGGGGGGCATTCTGTGAGTGTTATCACATCAGGATTAAAACAGCAATGTATATATACCTGCATATTTACCCAAAAGACCAGTTTCAAATAATCAGCAACAATCAAAGATTTTTCAAATTAAAAATAAATAAATAAAAACTCTCAACAAATCTTGTAGGTTAAACCAATACTATCATTATTTAAAATTCAAGTATATCCAACTTAGGAGTCATTACTCACCTCTTTCAAAGCACAAGCCTGTATTACTTTTTCATATCGTTCTTCTTCATATTTCTTCCCAAATAAAATGTTACTCCTCACAGTTCCTGAGAACACCCAAGGCTGCTGAGAAACATACATGATCCTCCCGTGCACGCTGACCTGTCCCTGGCTCGGGGGCAGCTCCCCCAGCAGAGCGCTTAACAGTGACGACTGCAAGAGAGGGCAACACACATGCGTGAACAGGGTGCACTCAGGACGGAACACGTCCCACAGCACAGCCGACCCCACCCTGGCACTTGATACATGACAGAACGCTTGTGTTTAGAACAGGATAAAGTATAGTTCTGGCAGTTGCAACCAAAAAGTTGAAAACAACACTGTTGGTCAATGCAAACCCACAGTTGACAAGAAATACTAATAAAATGCTATAACAATCTACTGTGCCCAAGAATTTCCCCCAAATGAAGCTCTACACTCAACAAAGACTAAATAAGAATGTTTAACATTCTTAACTAGCAGAGCAGCCCAGCAGGATGTGCATTTCTTGCATCTGATGCTTATGCAGCTGTTCCTACACCTGGGTATCCTTCACTTGACAAATACTTGTTCTTAAAAAACTACATGTGAAAATTATACCCAAGATGATTATTAAAAGAACTCTGAAGTGAGTTGTATCCGAAGAGCAAAAGTCCATCACAGAAGAAATCATCAACCTCTCATGTACACACTTATGTTTAGATTTCTGTATTTTGTTGTATAGAGCACAAGAGACTAAGTGCATGTACACACGTCCTTCAAATCTTGTACACCACACAGATGTGGTGTGTCTGTGTTCCTACATCACAGTGCTAGGGCGCTGGGCTAAAATAATCTGCCTGCATGTCTGTCTCACCCCAGAACCTGGTTGTCTCTGGATGGCAGAGGTGTCAGGGTCTTGCTCACATCTGTTTCTTTAGCTCCAACACATGGCTGCACATTCATTATATGTGCACTGAGCGGATCAAGTCAAGTCATGTGAGAAAACACTCAAAGCTTCCTGGAAGAGCCTTCACAATCTCCAGACTTCCTGGAGGGACCACCATCACAAAAAGAAGTCCCCACTGTCTCATTCTGTCCTGAATAAATGTCACATAAATAATTTCCTTCACTGAGATGTCCAAACTCCCGATAAGCTGTTCCCAACTGTGCAACGTGAAACACCAAGAAGGAAAACACAGTGTGCATTTACCCAGATTCATGTGGCCATGAAACCTTCTTGCAAAACGAATGTCCCATGGAACACACAGAGAGGAAAGCGAATCTAGATTTGCCCAGTTCAAACTGTGTTATACATGGCTTTAGGCTCAATTCTTAAGAATTTTTAAAATATTTATTTATTTATTTTTGGCTGTGTTGGGTCATAGTTGCAATACTTAAGATCTTTCATTGAGCACACAGGTTTAGTTGCCCCGAGGCATGTGGGATCTCAGTTCCCCGACCAGGGATCCAACCCATATCCCCTGCATTGGAGGGCAGATTCTTAACCACTGGACCACCAGGGAAGTCCCTCAACTCAGAATTTAACAGGAGCTGTGGCATTGCAGAAAGCTGACCAAGGTATCAAGACTTACCTTTCCTGCTCCCACAGGTCCAACCACAGCTAACAGTTCACCAGGTCTGACAGTAAATGAAAGGCCTTGCAGAGTTGGGGTTTCTGATTCCTGAAAATTGAAGTCTATAAAGATCTGCCCATTTCAATAAAGTAACACACATTACTTCAGAAAGTGGAAAAAATAACAAAATAGTCATTGATATGCTAAACATAGCCCACATTTTTCTCCTTCCTATTTTAAGATAATGTGTTCTACAGGACTTTTCATCCAATCTTTTCTCTTCCAGGGTCTGAAACAACTTCAGCTGCCTTTAGAAGGCTCCTTTTACCAGCTATCCATATGGACACAGTATTAGATAGTCACAGAATTTAGCAGTTGAAATGACAAGTTGAAATTTGAAATGCAAATTTTATGATGTATACTAACTTATTAAAATAATATACTTGATAGAATAGTCAAATAATGTTTTCATTATGACCCTTGGTTTTAACTATTTCATTAATCTCCACGATGTGGCAGCTTAAGTACATCATGAGCCTGGCCCTCTACTAATAAATTGAAACCTCCACTATCTCTCCATTTTCATTTGATAAAGAATGAATCTCAGTAATGCTAAGGAAGCAGGTCACTTTGTATGATGAAGTCTTTCTTGGCAAAGTAACTCTTATAAATACTAACTTCACAAGAGCTCTAATTTAACACCAACAAAGACAACAAAAAAATAGGGAATTAAGAAATTAATTATGACTTTGTGGTCAGAGTGATAAGACTTCAATTTTAATATGTATTACATGCATTACCAGTCCTGGCTAAACAGGGGCCATAAAGTACTTCTGCTGTAAGAAAGCAAAAAACATGGAGGTACATGCAACAGCACACAATCCAATGTGAGGGAGAAGTCATGCCAATTACAGGTCATATTCCTGAGAGACTTAAGGGTATGTGTATGTCTTTACATGTTCTTAGTGTTAATAAAATTGTCAGTAACTGACAATTTTTGTTTTTAAAGAGAGGTTACAGTTCATCAGTAAAATGCCCAAAAAACTAAAAGTACAAAGTCTGGGCAAACTATTGGGATAATCTTCAAAATGAATAAATTTCTCTGGGAAGAACTGAATTATAAAACATTAACTTTTTTTTCCTTCCTTTTTAGAAATTTTTTGCCACGGGTGTACATGTGTACCCCATCCTGAACCCCCCTCCAACCTCCCTCCCCATCCCATCCTTCTGGGTTGTTCCACTACACCTGCTTTCAATGCCCTGTTTCATGCATCGAACTTTGACTGATCATCTATTTCACATATGGTAATATATATGTTTCAATACTATTTTCTCAAATCATCCCACCCTCACCTTCTCCAACAGAGTCCAAAAGTCTGTTCTTTATATCTGTGTCTCTTTTGCTGTCTTGCATATAAGGTCGTCATTACCATCTTTCTAAATTCCATGTATATGTGTTAATATACTGTATTGGTATTTTTCTTTCTGACTTACTTCACTCTGTATAATAGGCTCCAGTTTCATCTACCTCATTAGAACTGATTCTAATGTGTTCTTTTTAATAGCTGAGTAATATTCCATTGTGTATATGTACCACAACTTCTTTATCCCTTCATCTGTCAATGGATATCTAGGTTGCTTCCATGTCCTACCTATTGTAAACAGTGCTGCAACGAACAATGGGATACATGTATCATTTTCAATTTTGGTTTCCTCAGGGTATACACCTCAGAGTGGGATTGTTGGGTCATATGGCCAGTACTCTTGCCTGGAAACTCTCATGGACGGAGGAGCCTGGTAGGCTGCAGTCCATGGGGTCACTGAGGATCGGACACAACTGAGTGACTTCACTTTCACTTTTCACTTTCATCCATTGGAGAAGGAAATGGCAACCCACTCCAGTGTTCTTTTCTGGAGAATTCCAGGGACAGAAGAGCCTGGAGGGCTGTTGTCTATGGGGTCACACAGAGTCGGACGCGACTGGAGCGACTTAGTAGCAGAAGCAGCAGCATGGCGGTTTTATTCCTAAGTTTTTAAGGAATCTCCATATCATCTTCCATAGTGGCTGTATCAATTTAATTCCCACCCACCAACAGTGCAAGAGTGTTCCCTTTTCTACACATCCTCTCCAGCATTTATTGTTTGTAGACTTTTTGATAACGGCCATTCTGATCAGTGTGAGGTGATATCTCATTGTCGTTTTGATTTGCATTTCTCTAATAATGAGTGATGTTGAGCATCTTTTCATGTGTTTGTGAGCCATCTGTATGTCTTCTTTGGAGAAATGTCTGTTTAGGTCTTTTTCCCACTCTTTTATTGGGTTGTTTGTTTTTTTGGCATTGAGTTGTATGAGCCATTCATGTATTTTTGAAAGTAATCCTTTGTCAGTTGTTTCATTTGCTATTATTTTCTCCCATTTTGAAGGTTGTCTTTAAATCTTGCTTATAGTTTCCTTTGAAGTACAAAAGCTTTTAGGTTTAATCAGGTCCCACTGGTTTACTTTTGTTTTTATTTCTATTACTCTAGGAGGTGGTCATAGAGGATTGTGCTTTGATTTATCTCATTGAGTGTTCTGCCTATGTTTTCCTCTAAGAGTTTTATAGTTTCTGGTCTTACATTTAGGTCTTTAGTCCATTTTGAGTTTATCTTTGTGTATGGTGTTAAGAAGTGTTCTAATTTCATTCTTTTACAATGTAGTTGTCAAGTTTTCCCAGCACCATTTATTGAAGAGGCTGTCTTTGCCCCATTATACATTCTTGCCTCCTTTGTCAAAAATAAGGTACCCATAGGTGCACGGGTTTATTTCTGGACTTTCTATCTTGTTCCATTGGTCTATATTTCTGTTTTTGTTCCAGTACCATACTGTCTTGATGACTGTAGCTTTGCAGTATAATCTGAAATCAGGAAAGTTGATTTCTTCAGCTCCATTCTTCTTTCTCAGGACTGCTTTGGCTATTTGGGATCTTTTGTGTTTCCATAAGAATTGTAAAACTTTTGTTCTAGCTCCATGAAAAATGCCATTAGTAACTTGATAGGGATCGCATTGAATCTTTGGTAGTATAGTTATTTTCACAATATTGATTCTTCTTACCCAGGAACATGGAATATCTCTTCATCTGTTTATGCTGTCTTGAAAATAAACATACTAAAAAACATTCTAAAATATGTCTAAAACATTAACATACTAAAACAATGACAATTATTTTTCAGCACTAAAAAGGAGACTTGGGTGTTATACGAATACAAATCTATCAATAAGAAGCTAGATTTTTAAACATGAGAAATTTTTTTAAGCTTCTCCATTCCTTTCTTGTCTGATTCTGAGAGTTCTATTTTACTACTTTCACTCAGTTATGACAACAAAATAACAAGCCACATACATTCAGCTTCCTGTCCCCACACCTCACAGTTTCCCAGGGCCAAACACTGAGCTCCCTCCCTGTTCAGGCTTCAGAATCTGGCATTGCTCTACCATTTTGTCTCTCCAGTCCTGTAAATTCTAACATTACAAATATATGTACTTTAAGGTCAAGATGTGCTAATATGTTGAAAGCTCTGTTGAAAATGAAATAGAGAACATGTCAAATGTCTTAAGCTGATTTTATACATAATCTCTGTTAGTTGCAAATTTTATCTCTGATTTTGAGAATTTTCATAACATATTTTCCGTAAATGTGCAAGTCACATTTTACACCATGGGTTCAGTTCAGTTCAGTTCAGTCGCTCAGTCGTATCCGACTCTTTGCGACCCCATGAATCACAGCACGCCAGGCATCCCTGTTCATCACCATCTCCCGGAGTTCACTCAGACTCACGTCCATCGAGTCCGTGATGCCATCTAGCCATCTCATCCTCGGTCGTCCCCTTCTCCTCCTGCCCCCAATCCCTCCCAGCATCAGAGTCTTTTCCAATGAGTCAACTCGTCCCATGAGGTGGCCAAAGTACTGGAGTTTCAGCTTTAGCATCATTCCTTCCAACGAAATCCCAGGGCTGATCTCCCTCAGAATGGACTGGTTGGATCTCCTTGCAGTCCAAGAGACTCTCAAGTGTC
>SJYT01000265.1:45487-97742 GCA_006410635.1 Cephalophus harveyi
GAGGTGGCCAAAGTACTGGAGTTTCAGCTTTAGCATCATTCCTTCCAAAGAAATCCCAGGGCTGATCTCCTTCAGAATGGACTGGTTGGATCTCCTTGCAGTCCAAGGGACTCTCAAGTGTCTTCTCCAACACCACAGTTCAAAAGCATCAATTCTTCGGCGCTCAGCCTTCTTCACAGTCCAACTCTCACATCCATACATGACCACAGGAAAAACCATAGCCTTGGCTAGATGGGCCTTAGTTGGCAAAGTAATGTCTCTGCTTTTGAAAATGCTATCTAGGTTGGACATAACTTTTCTTCCAAGGAGTAAGCGTCTTTTAATTTCATGGCTGCAGTCACCATCTGCAGTGATTTTGGAACCCAAAAAAATAAAGTCTGACAGTGTTTCCACTGTTTCCCCATCTATTTCCCATGAAGTGATGGGACCAGATGCCATGATCTTCATTTTCTGAATGTTGAGCTTTAAACCAACTTTTTCACTCTCCTCTTTCACTTACACCATGGGTAAAATCTCAAAATTCTCCAGTAAATCTATGTCACAGTTATCTATTAGCAGTCATGATCTAGGAATGGAGGACTTATTACCTTATCCCAAAAAGCAGTAAAATCTTTCATGTGCACGATTGTTTTATCATCTGATGGCAGTTGAGTGTTGAGCTGTGATATCTCATCAAGTAACAAAAAGCTCTACAGAAAAAGGAAAAACATAGACAGTTTAATCTGCGGGATGAAACACAAACAAAAATAATTGCTTCCTTGGAATTTTCAGTAAAAATCTATACAACCTACAAATTGTTTTGCCATTTCTACTTGAAGTGTTGGTTCACATCAGAACAAACTAATATATAGAACAATATACACTATTATTACAGCATATAGTATGTACATTCATAATTTAGGACATATAGTATATAGAGAGTTCTTTATATAAGAGAGTGTGTGTGTGTATAATGTGTGTATATGCATATGTATACATAATATAAGTAAAGTGCCTGGCCGTGAGTCTATCTGCAACTTTCTCAACATTTCTCAATGTACAAGTTTTTCCCTAAAGAGAAAATATAACTCAAAAATCCAACACATTTAGAACCTGGACATTTATATTGCTTTAATCTTGTGTTACCAGCAATAAACATGGGGGCTGATAGGAAATTATTCCATACATATTTACTGAATCCCACTATGCACCAAGCACCATGTGACACTGCTAGGAACATAGAGAGGAAGGCCATTTCCAGGCCTTCTTCAATCAGGTGGCACAAGTCAGGCTGGGAACACAAGACCTACAGCAGAGATGCTGAATGAAAACTCTGGCTCTACTGTGGGTCATGACCCTCACGTGAGCACTCAAGACCACTCTGTTTTTCTCATGTGTGTTAAATCAATATCACTGCTGTTCATTAACTATCACTTGTTATCATTCTAAAAAGAAAATGTTCTTATTAAAATTCTACCTCTTAAAAATACTTCACAAGTATCTTTTCACTGTCACGTATCTCTTCTCTTTAGTCAGTGCCTTCTCTCCAGCTGCATCTTCCACTTCTTGCTATTTTCACTGCACTTAGCAGTCATTCAATGTGATTTAGCTGAATAATACCAAGTCCTGTGAACCACTACAAAGCTACCATAAACATATACCAGAAAACTCTCTCTTGCCCTGCAAATGTTAGATGTAGTAATAACTCAATGAAAGAAACTACAGTGGTAGAGAAATTGAGTAAACAACTGAGACCACTTCCATTGCCCACACCCCTAAGAACTATGAATGTGTGGCAGAGACTGCTGACTATCCTCAAAATCTGCTCTCATTCTTCCGTGGTAACAAACCCTGGATTTTGGCTGCACATGGCAGTTTGGAAGGAGGGCTTCTCTCTCCAGCCTCACAAGCAGATAGGCACAGCCATGTGGCTAAATCGAGGTCCGTGGAGAGTGACAGCAACCAGGACCTTCCACCACCTCATGGCCTGGGCCTTGGAGGCTGCCAGCGGGGTCAAGGTTACATGCAGTGGAGTAACATAATAAGAGAGAAAGAGTCTGGGTCCCAACACCACGGAGGTTCACACTAGCTATGGGACTTGTTATGCGGAGAGTAGTATCACCCCAAAAAGATATGTCCTAACCCCAATTACCTCAAAATGTGACTCTATTTGGAAATAGGGTTGTTATAGGTGTAATCCATTAAGGTGAGATCACAGTGGAGTAGGGTGGGCCCAGAATCCAACATGATTAGTGCCCTTATAAGAAGAGAGATGCAGAGACAGACACACCAGCAGAAAACAGGCAGATGATTATGGAGACAGAGGCTGGAGTGATGGCAGTTACAACCCTAGGAAAAACAAGGTTTGTCTGAAACCATTTAAGTT
The DNA here is from genome assembly GCA_006410635.1 of Cephalophus harveyi. Taxonomy (NCBI): domain Eukaryota; kingdom Metazoa; phylum Chordata; class Mammalia; order Artiodactyla; family Bovidae; genus Cephalophus; species Cephalophus harveyi. The sequence continues at coordinate 47,853 of SJYT01000265.1, forward strand.
AACAGAGCTGACAAAGGAATCCCCCTTACAGGATTTAGAGAGATTGCAGCCCTGCTGACACCTTGATTTCAGACGTTCAGCCTCCAGGTCTGTGAAACAATATACTTCTGTGATTTTAGGTCTTGTGGTTTGTGTTACTTTGTAAAGGCAGCCCCAGGAAGAGAATATAGAGCCTTACAAGGACTCTTGCATGAAAGAAAAGCAAACTGTCTTTGTAAGCAGCTTTAATATGGGCAATTCTAGGACCCAGAGGCAAACCAAATCTCTACTAACACAAGGGCAACTGATAAAAGCTTCTGGGGATGTTTGAGAAAGAAAACATTTGAATAGGAACCTACTCCCCTAAAATCATAAACATCCTTCAAGTCCTTGACATTCTCATCTATCACACCACAGAGCTACAAATGTGATTACAATCTTCCTCTTCAAAAAAACAATTGGCAAAAACTGATCATGAAAACCTGCTTCTGTGCAGGAGAAAGAAAGCAATACCCTTGCATTTCTCTCAAAGACCAGCAGTCAGGAGATAAGATCCTCTCATTTTCTCCTCCTCTCATCCAGGCTCACTGAGAACCTAACATGGGACACAGCTACTCCTCCCCGCCCCGAGCCCGTGTCCAGCAGGAGGAAGGTTGGGCGGATGGTGGTCTGAAGACTCCTCTGCAGGCTCTCAATCACCACAGCCTGAGTTCTCTCTCCACATCACCTCTCCCATCATCAGTCACATAGCAGCTCTTGTCTGTTCTGCCACAGCTCCACAGCTCTTTCATCTCCCAATTTTCCTTTTCTCTTGAAGCAACATAATTTCAGAGTCTAACTTACTATTAATCATTTCAAATACTGATACAATGTTCTTGGGTTTTTTTCCCTGGTTCCTTCCCTAGCCCTCCCCAACAGCACTCCTTCCTGATCTCTTCACAACACTTCTGAGAATCTCCACCATACTTAATATCCCCCAGTGATCCATAAGCACCTAAGTCCACACTCCCCAGGTGGCGTCTGCCTGGACACCCTGAGTACTAAACCACCCACCCTTCCAGTCCATCTCAAAAGCTAATCCTCCTGGGAACCTGTCAGGACATTGCCAGCTGGCACTGTCCTCCCTACCCCTGAATCCCATGAGGGATTCTCCTATATGTCACACAGGAGATATAGACACTACATCACTCACACACTTACAGAGACTAGTTCCAACTCCAACAGAGACCAAGCCTTGTACAGACTCAGCAAATCATGGGTAAGGGAAGGAATAGATTACAGGGCTCTTCAAATCCATCCATCCCGCATTGCTACAGCTTTACATAGACTGAGCTAACATAGCAACAAGCAAAAAGTTGTATGCATATATTGTACATCTTCTCTAGACAGAATCAAATGCCAATTTCAGCTTAAATATGTTACCAAAACAAAAACTCAATATTCAGTGTGTGCATGTGTTCAGTTCAGTTGCTCAGTCGTGTCCAACTCTTTGTGACCCCATGGACTACAGCACGCCAGGCTTCCCTGTCCAACACCAACTGCTGGAGCTTGCTCAAACTCATGTCCATCGAGTCAGTGATACCAGACACCATCAGTGTGTACATAGTAGGACAGAAATTCCCAGCACTTCTCCACAAATAATAGGTTTGAGTGAGGAAAGATGTCACAATCTTCCCGGGGTTAAATGAGATTCCAACACATAACTAGCTTGTAAAGGTGTCAGAAGTGCTGGCTGAATTTTTTCCTAGGGCTCAGGCTGATTTAAGAAAAAAAAAAAAAAAAGCTGAAAATAAATTACAGATGATGTGCAGACCCAGAACAGATCGTGTGGGAAAATACCAAAGTCAGAACTTCAGCCAATAAGATTGACTTCCCAGTGGCTGGTGGGGAAAAATCTAAGCAGTTTTATGAATAATATATCTTCAGAGACACATTTTACTGGATGTGAAAGTCACTGAAGACTTATAGTGCTTTCGAGATATTTTCAATCCTATTGGAGTCATTCCAAGAAAAGAGCTTCAGTCCATTTTTCTTATTAAGATAAAATAGAGGGACTTCTGGGGCCTATAAAGTCACAGTAAATCATTCATATTTTGTACATGGGAAAAATGAAATTGAAAAGCACATATAAACAAGAAGACACAACACTATGAAGACCATGCGTAGGTCTGCCCTTGGGGATGGACCACCGCAACCCCTCCAAGGTGGGCAGGGGTAGTGGGTTTCCTTCCTGGGGCTGCCAGACATGACCTGAGCAGAAATTCTGGATGAGAACCACCTAGTCTACTGAGCCCCAGGCTTCAGGAGGCCATGGGGCAGCAGGGCTCAACACCACACTGTGCCCTAAACTCTGCATGCCCACCACACCTCCATACCATCTGTGGTCAAATCTTGCCCAGTTCTGGCCACCTGGTCAGTAAATTCAGTTGACCTTTTCTTCCACTTCTGTGGCCCTTTTCACCTTCTAGTTGGGCATCATCACATCTAAGTGAGAGGCAGGGAAAGGAAGAAAATGATTATCCAATAATTGCTGCTACCTGTTAGATAACGGGACAGGAGGCTGAATCCGGCCAATGGCTGCTCAGTGAGGTGGGTCTTACAGCAAACACTGAGTATAAATGCTCTCAGAATCCAAAACGAGGTCCAGGTTAGTCATCTCCTCAGATTTGGTTCTCTCTTAGCATTCCTTATCATAGTGAATCCAGGTGATTTTACAGCCTAAAAATCCAAAGCAGCCTGACATCCACCTCTCCCCTCCCTGCTCCTAATACCGAACTCAAAATGTGCCCCTAAGTAGCTCTCAAATATTGCCAAGTTTCTCTATTTCACCCCAAATCAAACCACATCATCTCGTTCCTGGATCATGTACTGCATTAGCCTCCTGATACACTCATGTCCCTGCCTCTGCTCTGGGTTCCTACCCCACCTCACTGCCCTGTTCTCCAGGCTGCAGCCAGGCTGAGTTTTGAAATTATAAAAACCTTAATGTTTCCCGTAGTATCCTTTATGGTCCCCTGCTCAGGCCTCCAGCTCTCTACTCTGCAGCCTCAGACATTTCTGACTCCTCAAATGCATGGATCCCCCTTCTTATCCTCAAAAGGCCTTTGTCACATGACCATCCCCAGGAAAATGCAAAGCACTGGCTTCCCACCTCCCATACTCCCACACATGGAATTCTCCAGGTAACTTGCTCAGCCTTCCCTGCTCAAACTTCTCAGCACAACCTCCAAAACTACACCAGTGATTCTGCCAAAGCAACTCATGGCCCCTCAGACTTTTCATTGCAAGGACTATTGACACAGAAATGCACATCAAGTTTCACTGTTTGATTCTTTATTAACCTCCCACTTGGTGAAACATGAATTGCAAGTAGGAAGGACTTCTCTGCAGTTGCTTACCTGCCACTGTATATACTTATCTGCACCATACTCAAGGCTGCACCAGACTTGTTATTTTGTGGAATGACTGGATGAATAAATTCAAATTTGACCCCCAAAAGTCTAGCATAAATCAAGACAGCTTTTTCCTCTCAACGGATTTTATTTTTAAAAAGATTCTGTTATCTTTTGCATTTGCTAAGGTACATTTTAGATTTCTTTCTACAAATAGGGCAATGTTTCCCAAATGTAATTTATTTTCAAGGACACAGGGACACTTACTAAAGACACAGGCAAATTGGACCCCAGCAAAGGAATAGTGAATCAGAAACTCCAAGATGTGATCATTTAGTTTTAATAAGCACACCAGATGATTCTCATGAATTAGAGAACTACATTCTTTATAGGGTTGTAAAACTAAATGGGCTGAAGAAGTTTCTATTCATAGGATCTAAAAGAAAAAACAAATACTTCCAAGATTACTTCAGCACACCATGGAGCAGTTTCCAATGCAAACACTAACCTTCTCATCACTTTTATTCTCAGCTATTTGCCCTGACTTTACTGCAAACAACTACTGCCAACAGATCTCTAAATTCTGAGACCACCTTCTAGCCATGAAGAGAAAATTTAGTGTCTTGCCCAAGTCAAAGGTGTGTCCTTAATCAGGACACAAAGTAGCCTGACAAAGTCAGCACCAGGAAAATTCAAAGGTCTCCCCAGGTCATAATGTTAATGTTACTGCAAAAACCTACACAGGAAGGAGTCTCAGGCCTTAGACATTGAGTTCATTTTAGTAGAAAAGAAATTAAAAATACACCCAAGTATTTGAGCACACTTTCCTGAAAACCGTCTGCAGGACCCCTTTCATGCTATACTCTCTGGTAAGTCACATCATCCATCAGAGAATCAGAGTTATCACTGTCTCCACTACAACCCTGCTTAATAGTTAGGTATTTGCAGGATCCCAGACATGATGGAGCTGGAAGGTCCCTTCAGTTGCACATTTTCTGAACATCTGCTACTTGTGAGCACTACGAAGATGAAAGAGGCACTGTCTGTAAGAATTCTGGAGTTCAGGGAAGGAAACAAATCCATAAACACATGGCTTAGTGAGGACAAAGTCACATCCAGGAGCTCAAAGGAAGATATGGGGATTCAAGAGGGTGTAATGGTTCATTTTATTAACCAGACACTTGGCAGATCACCTCCCATACACTTACTCAAACACCTATTACAGTGAAAGCAATTTTAGATAAGATTGATATTTAAATCAGTAGAATCTGAGTAAATCATATTATCCTCCATAATGTGGGTGGGTCTCATCCAGTTAATCAAAGGTCTTAAGAGAAACTAGACTGACCCCCTCCAAAGAGGAGGGAATTCTGTCTCAAGAGCACCTTCAGACTAGAGATGAATTTTAGCATAAAGTCTCATAGTATAAATCTTCTTTTATTTCATGATGGCCATCAAGACAGACTAATTTTGTTAAACAAGTAAGAGTGTTTCTAGTTTACTACAAGGCCCAGGAGCCAGGCCAGCAGGAGCTACACGAACACCTGGCTGTGCAGGGCACAGCTAGCTCCTCTCTTTAGAAAGCTCGTTCACCAATTTCAGTCAGGCTGGGTTCAGATACACAGATGGATGCACAGAACAAGCCAAAGATTGAGACCTATCCCTGCTCTGGATTAGATTCAGCTCCCCTGATTTTAGATTCCCATCAAGGCGCAATGTTCCAGGAATGCCTAGCTCCAATCTGCTCCCTCCTCTGCATTTCTCCAGCTTCTAGTGCAGACTGACCACCCTGGGCTTTTGTAGGGCCCCAGTCATTTTATGTAACTGTTGTCTCAGTCAATCCAGCATTTATTTGATACCCATGATGTGTCTAGCAAGGACCATGCACTACACTAAAGAATCACTAGAGATTCTTGACACACTAGAATCTGCTGTCTGGGGCTGCTGTCAAGGGCTCAGAACACTCCCAGGGAGTCCACATCACCCCACCTGACACAAGGCTGGCTGTGCACATAGATGGAAACCCCAGATCAATGTCAACAAAAGTGCTGGGAGAGGGTCATGGGGCTGCTGGAGGCTCAGCAGCATTTAGTTAAATCAAGGACAGAGGAGAAGGCAACCCAGGAGGCTGAACAGAGTGAGTCAAGACCTCAAAGTGGGGATGAATGTGGCAGGTCACAGAGACAGGCTTTTCCTCCTCCCCACCCCAATCCCATGCCAGAAAGGAGGGTCATGTGCTGAGAAACAGAGGCCAGTGGAGCCCAGAGTTTAAAACTTGATTCTTCAAGAAACAGAGTCTTCAAAGGTCTTCAGAGTAAGAGGAGATGATAAAAACCATACTTAATAAGATAGTCCACATGACAAAAGGTATATAGAAAGCAATGTAACAGTGGTTAAGAAATCAGGCTGTGGTCAGAATCCTACTTCTGTCATTTGCAAGCTGTGTGAGGATGGGTGAGTTATTTCAACTGATACATGAACCCGTTTCCTTATCCGTAAAGCAACGACACTAATGTTTACCCACTCAATTGTTTTTCAGATTAAATGACATGGCATGATGCATAAAGGGTTCAAGAGGCCCAGACCACAAGTAGATCACTGGTAGCCACAATTAAAGACAACAGCTGTGGCAGCAGTAATAACAAAACCACAATAGCACAACACGTATATGAAGCTTCCATCTGGATAGGTTAATGTGTCACTAAGAATGTCACTACAGTCCAAGGATTTTCCTAAATGTCTTATTTCAAGATGTGAAAACCATGAAAAAGGAATTTTTTAACAAGTTGCATGAACCAAGCCTTATAAGTGTTGCTAGAAGCCCCCATCAGAAAGAATGACAAACTCAGGGGACCAGAACTGACCCCATATGACTGGTGAGTTTTATGGGAAATGGTTTTTTATAGCATAGAAACTTCATCACAAAAAAAGATTGGCTTTTATGACAAGACCCAAAAATAAAATACGAGCACATGGAGAAGTGTCTAACTTCACTAGAGATCTATTACTAGTTGCCCATCACTGTAGAGAAGTAGAAACAAGTCAGATTTTTCAAAAGCCTAGACACTCAAGTTCGTGTCCAGGCTGACTCACAGAACCAGTTTATTTTAATTTTAGATTTATTCACAAACACATAAATAACTGATCACCTACTGTGTGCCAGACCCTTGTCTTGGTGATGTAAATTATTTGCCCAAGGCAGTTTAGGGACAGCCAGGGGGGAAAAAAAAAACATAGTGGGTATGGTGGGAATCACAAATTTGAAAGGAAGAGTCCAGCTAGAGACAGAATTAAGCAGTGAAAAGAGGCAGAGAGGAAAATGCAGATCCAAAAGGCAAGCTCAGAAATTAGCAAGCAAACCACCTATGCAGGAAAGAACCTGTTTCCAACAGAGAACTAAGTGGATCTTCCTGCTCAAAGAGCAAGTTTTTTCTTCCCAGCCCAGAGAGGAATCCTGTTCACTCCAGGACTGTGCACAGTCACTATCTAGTCATTTGAGTTAGCACAGGAGAGGCAACCTGTTCGCTTCTCTTGTTTTTAGACATATTAATCACCCTGATGTCATCACTTGTATGTAGAGAGTCCTGTGTTGTTGCTACTGCTGCCAATAAATGAGCAGGAAACTTACGATATTTATAATATACTCTATCAAACAAGAGAGGGGAGTACATAAGAGAGTTTGGAATGACTACCAGCTTTGGCACAGAGCTAAACCTCATCTAACTGGCACATAGTCACACCAAATAAAAGAAGGCATTTTATGTAAAATACAGCTACAACTTTAAAAAGTTATTTGTTGCCAAACCTTGATTCTTCGGATACTGATGATGGCCTCTGACCCCTTCTCGATGGCCATGGGGAAGTAGAGGGTGCTCGTAAGCCGCAGAGCCTCGTACAGCGTCACCACCACAAACACCTGGCTGGCTGTGATCACCTTTTCGAGAGCCACATTGGTGACAAAGGTGACAAAAATCATGATTTTGGTTACAGCAAAAAATGATGCCAAATTCATTCCTCTAAGATAGGAACTATTCAGAATCTTGGAAATTTCGTTTCTGGAAAAGAGGACAGAAAATAGATTTTAAAACAATCATCGACATTCAAGGCATGAATTCGAGTGCCCTGTGTGAGTGGCCCCTTACGAGGGAGTGGGCACAGATAAACTATCCCTCACATCATGGAAACACTATACAGTGCACACCCTGGGGTCTGCCCCCAAACCAGGACCATACACTACATCACCACTTCACTCTTCCAACTAAAAGAAGACTTAGCGTCACACTTTTTTAAACATTTTGGACCAATGAGACTGGGTTTGAACATTCATTCAATAAGCATTCAAAACGACAAGTTCTGGCCAGGGCTCCTCACTGATGACAGAAAGACACAGCCCATCATCTCCAGGAGCTCACGAACTTGTGGAGGAAGAGAATAAGACACCCCAAGACTGTGACACACCAAGACATTAGACAGAGGCAGCTGCACAGCCCCCACAGGAACTCAGAGCAGAATTGTGTAACGTGGAGCAGTGGAGTGAGAGCAAGTTGCATGAAAGTGGATCTTGAGAAGATAAGCTGGAGTCAGGGTTGGCAGAGGCCAGAGAACAAGGAAGAAGAGAGTATGTTCCCAGCAGAGGGAGGGCCCCCACAAAGGTGCAAAGTAAGAAGTGACAGGGAGCTGCCAGAGAATTCTAAGTGCCCTGTGCTGGAGTAAAACACTCATCAGATATTTAAATGAAAGATGGAAAAGTATTCTACAAAGAAAAAGCAAAGAAAACAACATAGTGTTTTCATGGCTCTGTTTGGAATGAATAATAATGATTCATAAAGTTTTGCCTGATACAGTTACATCCAATCTCTAAATTCTCACCATATGTGCTACATCAAATTATAGTTTTAGTTTTAATGTCATCATCTCAAATACTAGTATCTTCTGTGGAGAAGGAAATGGCAACCCACTCCAGTATTCTTGCCTGGAAAATCCCATGGAAAGAGGAGCCTGGCCAGCTATACTACATGGGGTCATAAAGAGATGGACACAATTTAGAGACTAAATAATGACAAGCCCATCCTGTACCCTGCACTGACAATAGGCAAAAGCCACCTGCTTCAAGAGAAGAGAGAAAACCAGCTTCCGCCCAGGATCCTGAAATTGTAAAAAGCAGAGGACATCAGCTGGGGCAGAGAGAGGAAATTCCTCACACACAAACTCCACCAATATAGGACAGAGAGACAGAAAATCCACTTGCTATCATCATCAGAAGAAAAGGCATTGGACTTTTCAGCTAAAGACTGATTTCCAGCAATTACATACTCTGCTATCTGAAACACTTAACCATCAATCATCATGTCTCTGTTGGTGTTTCTATACTGGGTAAGAAAATAAAACTTACCTTGTGGAGTTCTTTTGTAATTGATTTCCATATGTGACAAAACTTTATAGACAGTGAAAAAGCTAAGGAGTAGTATTAGGTAAAAATAAATATAAAAGACAGGAAAAAATACTAACATCTTGAAATTACTGCTTTGGGGGGGGTTCTGGTACTAAGAAATAATTGGAAATTCATTTCTATATAAGTAAGAAGTACATATAAATTTTTCCTTTAAGAAGACACAGTAAGTGGAAGAGCAGTTTAAATTGATGTCTCCCCTATTCTACTTAAACTTTCTGCCACATGTTGGGGGTGGAGTGCATAGTATTTAAGTTCATCGTAATGTGAAAAACTTGGTAAGACTTCAAAATTCATTCAGAAAAGTCAACTGTAGTAACGTAGGTGAACCTAGAACCTGTTATACAGAGTGAGGTAAGTCAGAAAGAGAAAAGCAAATATTAATGCATATATATGGAATCTAGAAAAATAGAACTGATGAAACTATTCACCGAGAATAAATGGAGACACAGATGCAGAGAAAAATCTCAGAGACACAAAGCAGGAGGGAGAATGTAGGACAAATTGAGAAAGTAGCACTGACATGTATATGCTGTCATGTGTAAAATAGATAACTAGCAGGAAGCTGTTATATAACACAGGGAATTTAACCTGGTGCTTTGTGACAACCTAGAGAGGTATGGCAGAAAGCGAAGAGGAACTAAAAAGCCTCTTAATGACAGTGAAAGAGGAGAGTGGAAAAGTTGGCTTAAAGCTCAACATTCAGAAAATGAAGATCATGGCATCTGGTCCCATCACTTCATGAGAAATAGATGGGGAAACAGTGGACACAGTGTCAGAATTGGAAAAGACTCTGATGCTGGGAGGGATTGGGGGCAGGAGGAGAAGGGGACGACAGAGGATGAGATGTTTGTATGGCATCACCAACTCGATGGACATGAGTTTGAGTGAACTCTGGGAGTTGGTGATGGATAGGGAGCCCTGGCATGCTGCGATTCATGGGGTTGCTGAGTCGGACACGACTGAGCGACTGAACTGAACTGAACTGAATGTTTGATCAGTGCTTACTGTGTTCCCAGTGTCAGGTTAGGTGCTTTTTAAATTTAATTCTCACAACAGTCCTATGAGAGAGGTTCTATTTTTTATTACACTATTTCACATAAGAGTGAGCTGAAACTTGGAAAGGTCACGTTATTCGCTTAGGTTCACAAAGCTAGGAAATAGTTAAGCTTGCATTTGAACCCGTGTCTGTCTCATTCCAAAACTCATGTTCTCAACCACGAACTAGTATCAGGAAACTAGATTTTATGATCATAATCTGCTCCCTGATCAGTTTCGCCCACCACCACTGCCTGGAAAACTCTGCAGCACTATAGGATACGCTAGATTAGCTGTCTTGAATAACAGCTGACTCAGAGCCAGACTGGGCTTCCTCCACCACGCTGGCCTTTCTTTCTACTTCAGACTCTCAGAAAGTTCATTTTTAGGCCAACCATATAACCAATGAGTGCCCCTTGGCCCTGACCCCATCAGCATCTTCACCCTCCTCATCAACCTAGTCTAATGCCTTAGCACAGCTCACAGTTGACCCAATTGATGGTGGTTTTGTAACAAAAATCTTTGAAACTCCAACCACTGAGAGGCAGATCTATGTTCTGACCCCTTGAATCTGAGTAAGCTTATGACTACTTTGACAAAGATAGTAGGAAGAAGTGTTGCCATGTGATTTCTGAGGTTAGATCATAAAAAGGCACACAGCTTCATTCATTCTTGGAGCCCCGAGGGAACACATGAGACGTTCAAATACCCAGAGGCCATCATGTTGTGCCCAACCTACACAGAGAGCTAAAGGCAGGCACTCTGGCCAACAGTTTCAGAAGGAGCCCAGCCTTCAGGTCAACCCAGCCCAGGTGCTGAGCAAAAATCTTCAGACTTTCTGAATCTTCTCAGATGAGATACTGGACATTGTGAAGCAAAGAAAAGGCATCTTCACTGTGCCCTGCCAACTTCCTTATCCAAAGAATCCACAAACATAATGCAGTGGCCGTTGCTTTATGTTGCTAAGCTTTGGGGCAGCATGCCACACAGCAGTGGAGAGCTGGAACAGTGTCTCAGGCCGAGCCCAGGAGTGTAGTGTGATAGTCAAGTGTACTGGCTCTGAAACCACGTAGGGCTGGGTTTGAATTCCAGGTTCGGCTGTTTTCTAGTCTAGGTAAGTTACTGCAGTCCCTGGAGCTTTCCTCCTCCTACCTGAAAAATAGTAATCATGATAACATTTCAACTCAAGGCCTATTCTGAGGATTACATGAGACGGTGCATGGAATACCTCACTGCCCAGTAGGTAGCAAGAACTCTGTAAATGTTGGCTCTGATTGTGTTTACTGTCTTATTAACTGCAGTTAATGATGTTAATACTTTATGGATGAGGAAATCAAAACAGAGAAGTGAAATGACTTCCCAAAGGTCACAACACCGATCAGACTTTCTAATCCCATGTCCAGAGCTTTAAAGCCTCACTACCACAGACACAGCCAGCTTCAGGTGGAGCCAAATGATTTCCGAGGGGCCTGGGAGGTGAGAAAAACACCACTGATCTTTGAAGCATCAGGAGGCACCAGAAGAGACATGGAAGAACTTCTCTCTCTGGGTCCCCAACTTCATAAAGCCCCAAGCATGACATTAGAGGGACGTCTTCCAAACGTATCTCAAATAGGGGCCTGGGAGATGAGAAAAACACCACTGATCTTTGAAGCATCAGGAGGCACCAGAAGAGACATGGAAGAACTTCTCTCTCTGGGTCCCCAACTTCATAAAGCCCCAAGCATGACATTAGAGGGACGTCTTCCAAACGTATCTCAAATCAGCTTCCCTCTAAAGCAAAGCTAAAAAAAGATGGGCACTCTAATGCCATCCCTTCACATGCTGGTAAGAAGCTTATTTGGCCCAGTGTGTGGCCACCTTCTGAGCTGAGTGGAGAGGGCCTGCTGCTGGGAGTTATCTCTGGGGGCTCTGGGGGTGAGTGAGTCACTGGGATGATGGGAAGAGGAGGCAGGGGAAAAGCAAAGCTAAAAAAAGATGGGCACTCTAATGCCATCCCTTCACATGCTGGTAAGAAGCTTATTTGGCCCAGTGTGTGGCCACCTTCTGAGCTGAGTGGAGAGGGCCTGCTGCTGGGAGTTATCTCTGGGGGCTCTGGGGGTGAGTGAGTCACTGGGATGATGGGAAGAGGAGGCAGGGGAAGGGCAGGGAGCCAGCTCAGGTGGCTGTGCATGAACAGGAACCTCTGCAGGGATGAGGTGTGGGGTGAGGTGGGGAGACACATAGGTCGGGTGCACATTTCAGAAACTAGAGGTTGTGAATTTGAGAGTTGGAAGAAGGCAAAGCATTTTGTCCAACTTGCAGCATTTTACAGATGAGAAAACTTGTAGGAACAGGGACAGAAGGAGTTTATAGCACTAAAGTCCACCTACATGAACTGGTTTTTAAAAAGATTCCTTAGTAGCCCAACCACATATTCCCTGGGGGCTTCCCACAGGGTGCTAGTCGTAAAGAACCCTCCTGCCAATGCAAGAGACATAAGTGATGTGGGTTCCGTCCCACATAAGGAAGATCTCCTGGAGAAGGGCATGGCAACCCACTCCAGTATTGTTACCTGGAGAATCCCATGGACAGAGGAGCCTGGAAGGTTATAGTCCAGGGGATCACAAAGAATTGGACACAACTGAGAGTTGGACTGTGAAGAAGGCTGAGCACCGAAGAATTGATGCTTTTGAACTGTGGTGTTGGAGAAGACTCTTGAGAGTCCCTTGGACTGCAAGGAGATCCAACCAGTCCATTCTGAAGGAGATCAACCCTGGGATTTCTTTGGAAGGAATGATGCTAAAGCTGAAACTCCAGTACTTTGGCCACCTCATGTGAAGAGTTGACTCATTGGAAAAGACTGATGCTGGGAGGGATTGGAGGCAGGAGGAGAAGGGGACGACCGAGGATGAGATGGCTGGATGGCATCACGGACTCGATGGACATGAGTCTGAGTGAACTCCGAGAGATGGTAATGAACAGGGAGGCCTGGCATGCTGCGATTCATGAGGTCACAAAGAGTCGGACATGACTGAGCGACTGAACTGAACTGAACTGAACGAGTCGGACATGACTGAGCGACTGAACTGAACTGAACTGAACTGAAGAGAGGTGGAATGGGGGGGTAGAAGGCAGAGATTCAAGAAGGTTGATTCACCTTGATGTATAGCAGAGACCACCACAACATTGTAAAGTAATTATCCTCCAAAAATAATAAGTAAAGTCAGTAAAAAATGTGGTGGGGAGTACAAAAATATGGTGTGATATATACAAAAACTTACCTTCTCAATCTAGTAATAAGGTCTATAAGTGACTTTTCCCAAGCATACATTTTGACTGTTCTGATGCCACTTATAAATTCATTCATGGTCCTGATCCTGTCATCTGTGAGAGCTGCGGTCTTACTCCTAAGGGGACAGACATGAGAGATAAGCCTTAGTGATCACAGCCTAACTTTCTGTAGCATCAGCAGCAGGGGACACAGGGAGGGACCAGAGATCAAATGATCCCCTACAGCTCTTCCGTGCTGACATCACAGGCAGGTCCTACTCAAAGTACAAATGGAGAAAAAGAATTCTAGGAAGTCAACAACTCAGCCTAATGCAAAAACTAACTCTGAGAAGTTGCAGTATCAGCCAAGGAAGACCTGAAGTGAGTCAGATACAAACCATCTGCCTAAGAAGATGGTGATTGAACAGGAAAGGCAAAAAGGAATTTAACAGGAAGACAGTGTCTGGGCTGTAATAAAATAGGAGTAAAATTCTGGGGAACAGAAAAGATGAGGCTGTTAATAAAATCAGGAAAGGAGAACAAGAAAAACTTCAGAGACCTTGTAGCATTGGAACAGGGCCTCGAAGGATAAGGAACATCTCTCCACAGCAGAGAGGAAAAGAAATTTCAAGTACAGAAAAATACATGTAATGGTACACACAGACACAAAAGAACTCAACTAGCTTCAAACGACACGCTTTCACCACCTGACAATCCGAACAATGACCCACTTCCAACCCTCTGGAACCTGCCTCAGCTCTAACTCATCACCATTAGGCCCTTCATCACCAGTTACTTTTCTATCACATATGCTGCTGAGACTGTGGGACACTATGAAAGTGAAGTCGCTCAATCATATCTAACTCTTTGCAACCCCATGGACTGTAGCCTCCCACACTCCTCTGTCCATGGGATTTTCCAGGCAAGAGTACTGGAGTGGGTTGCCATTTCCTTATCCAGAGGATCTTCCCAACCCAGGGATCGATCCCGGGTCTCCCGCTTTGTAGGCAGACACTTTAGATGTCTGAGCCACCAGGGAAGTCCTAATAAAGACGTAATTAATCAAGACTGGGGGTGGTCCCAAGATGGCAGAGGAATAGGATGGGGAGACCACTTTTGCCCCACAAATTCATCAAAAGATGATTTGCATGCTGAGCAACTTCCACAAAACAACTTCTAAATGCTAGTGGAGGACACTAGGTACCCAGAAAGACAGCCTAATCTCTTCAAAAAGAGGTAGGACAAAATATAAAAGACACAGAGAGGGACAAAGAGTTAGGGACAGAGACCAGTTCTGGGGAGGCAGTTGTGAAGAAGAAGTTTCCACACAGTAGGAAACCCTCTCACAGGCAGGTCTGTGGGGAGTTTTAGAATCTCAGAGAGCAACATAACCAGGAGAGAAAAACAACAACAACAACAACAGAATATGCACCTAACCGCAACTGTGAGCGAAGTAGCCCAGACACTCGCGTCTGCTACCAACAAGTGGGGCCTGGAGGAGGCGGCACGGGCTGCATAATCAGTACGTAGGGTAAGGACCAGGCCTGAAGGCCCTGAGGACAATCTGAGAGAGCTAACATGAAATAGCAACCCAAACTATGGGATTGCCAGAGAGAGAGAAAAAGAGAGAGAGAGAGAGAACTTGCCCATGAAAGGCTCTAAGGCACAGCCTGGCCCACTCACAGAACAAAGGATTGAGCTAACACCAAAGAAGAGCTAGCCGGCTTCATACAGGCCCCTCCTCCGCAGCTCCCCAGAAGCAGACAGCCAGGCGTGTGACACCTAGAGCCACACTGCAAGGGGCTGCTGCAATCTTGGCCCCAGGGACTGGCATCCTCCACCAAACTGTGAGCAGGCTCCCAGTTGCTAACCACATCTTCCTGGGATCCTGGATGGCTGACATCTGCCAGGAGTGTCATAGCCTGAGATCAGCTCCCGGAGGAGACACACCTCTCACACAGCACACCTGAGATCGTGCTCTCGCAGCGCACACAGGATACCAAACGGCATGGACCAGGGAGGTGATTAAGACACATGGCCCACCTGGGACAGCGTGCTCACCAAGTACCTGGTCGCCTGAGCTGCTTGGACCTGGGAAAGGCACAAAACGCATGCCCAAATGAGTCTGTGCCCTTGTGGAGTACCCAAGAACCTGAGCAGCTTAGACCTGGGAAGTGCCCGAAAAGGCAGGTCCGCTTTGGACAGTACCCCTGCACAGCATCCTGGAGCCTGAGCAGTGTAGACCCAGGAAACACATGCCACCTTGAGCTTTGGCAAACCCAGTGTGGTCCTTACACTGCAAACACTCCCCACACATGTCAGCAATATTTGTTTGTAGTGTCTCCCCCTCCCCACAACAGAACTGAACAAGTAAGCCTAAATAAGCGACCACCTGAAGTTCACTCCTTTGTGTCAGGGTGGAAATTAGACACTGAAGAGACTTGCAAACAGAGGAAGCCAAAATAAAGAAGAGGGAACCGCTCTGGAAGTGACAGGTTCAACAGATTAAAATCCTGTAGTTAACATTGACTAAGCATTGGAGGGAGCTGATAGACCTTGAGAAGAAGTACAAGCTGGAACAAGGAACTATCTGAAACTGAACTGACCCCACACTGCCCACAACAGCTCCAGAGAAATTCCTAAGTATATTTTTACTATCACTTTTTAATTTTTTAAGTTCCTTATTACTCCTTTAATTTTCACTTTTATAACCTATTTATTATCTTGCAAAAAGACCCCATTTTAAAGCAAATTCACATACATATATTTCATAATTTTGTGATTGATTTTGTTTTATAATTTTAATATTGTATTTCTGAGAGTCTAACCTCTACTTCAGATTTTTAATCTTTGCTTTTTGGTATTTGTTTTCAATTTTGTACCTTTAGGAATACAATCTTCAGTACCCATTTTCACTTAGGTGTGTGAAATTGCTGACTGGCTTTATTGCTGTCTCCCTTTTTGACTCTCCTTGTTCTCCCCCAGGTCACCTATATCTTCTCCCTCCCCTCTCTCTTCTCTCCTTAACTCTGTGAATGTCTCTGGGTGTTCTGGGCTGTGGAGAACACTTAGGGAATTGATTACTGGCTAGATTGCTCTCTCTCCTTTTGACTCCCCCTCTTTTCCTCCTGGTCACCTCTATCTCCCTTCTCCCTCTTCTCCATGTAAGTCTATGAACCTCTCTGGGTGTCCCTCACTGTGGAGAATTGTTTCACTATTAACCTAGATGTTTTATCATCTGTGTTATATGAATGGAGAAGTCTTGAGGCTACTGTAAGAATAAGACTGAAAGCCAGAGGGAGAAGGTTTAACTCCAAAACTTGAGAACATCAGGGAACTCCTGATTCCATAGAATATTAATAGACAAGAGCTCACCCAAAAGGATACATTCCTACACTGAAATCAGCTCCACCCAAGAGTTAGCAAGTTCCAAAGCAAGATATACCATGCTAATTCTCCAGTAAAGCAGGAATACAGCCCTGAGCATTAAAAGACAGGCTGCCCAAAGCCATGACAAACCCATAGACACCCGAAAACTCACTACCAGACACTTCAGGGCACTTCAGAGAGATGAGATCCATTTCCACCCACCAGAACACAGACACAAGCTCCCCTAACCAGGAAACCTTGACAAACCACTAATCCAAGCCCACCCACAGGGAGAAGGCTCCACAATACAGAGGAACCATGAACTGCCAGCAAACAGAAAAGGCACCCCAAACCCAGCAATCTAAACAAAATGAAAAGGCAGAGAAATATTCAGCAGGTAAAGTAACTGATAAATGCCCACAAAATCAAACAAAAGAGAAGGCGATAGGCAGTCTACCTGAAAAAGAATTCAGAATAATGATAGTAGAGGTGATCCAAAATCTTGAAAACAAAATAGAGTTACAGATAAATAGACTAGAGACAAGGATTGAGAAGATGCAAGAATGTTTAACAAGGACCTAGAAGAGATAAAGACTGAAAGTGAAGGGCTGGAAAAGGTATTTCATGCAAATAGAGACCAAAAGAAAGCAGAAGTAGCAATACTCATATCATATAAAATAGACTTTGAAAGAAAGGCTGTGAAAAGAGACAAAGAAGGACACTACATAATGGTCAAAGGACCAATCCAAGAAGAATATATAACAATTAAATATGTACCCAACAAGGGCTTCCCTCATAGCTCAGTTTGTGAAGAATCTGCCTGCAATGGAGGAGACCCTGATTTGATTCCTGAGTCAGGAAGATCCTCTAGAGGAGGGATAGGCTACCCACTCCAGTATTCTTGGCCTTCCCTTGTGGTTCAGCTGGTAAAGAATCCGACTGCAAAATGGGAGACACCAGTTCAATTCCCAGGTTGGGAAGATCCACTGGAGAAGGGATAGGAGACCCACTCCAGTATTCTTGGGCTTCCCTTGTGGCCCAGCTGGTAAAGAATCTGCCTGCAACATGGGAGCCCTGGGTTCAATCCCTGGGACAGCAGATCCCCTGGAGAAGGGAAAGATTAACCACTCCAGTATTCTGGCCTGGAGACTTCCATGGACCATAAAATGATCTCTGTTCATTTCCAAGGCAAACCATTCAATATCACCATAATCCAAGTCTATGCCCCAACCAGTAATGCTGAAGAAGCTGAAGTTGAATGGTTCTATGAAGACCTAAAAGACCTTTTAGAACTAACACCCAAAAAAGATGTCCTTTTCATTATAGGGGACTGGAATGCTAAAGTAGGAAGTCAAGAAACACCTGGAGTAACAGGCAAATTTGGCCTTGGAATGCGGAATGAAGCAGGGCAAAGACTAATAGAGTTTTGCCAAGAAAATGCACTGGTCATAGCAAACACCCTCTTCCAACAACACAAGAGAAGACTCTACACGTGGACATCACCAGATGGTCAACACCGAAATCAGATTGATTATATTCTAGCCATGAGATTAAAAGACGCTTACTCCTTGGAAGGCAAGTTATGACCAACCTAGATAGCATACTCAAAAGCAGAGACATTACTTTGCTGACTAAGGTCCGTCTAGTCAAGGCTATGGTTTTTCCAGTAGTCATGTATGGATGTGAGAGTTGGACTATGAAGAAGGCAGAGAGCCGAAGAATTGTTGCTTTTGAACTGTGGTGTTGGAGAAGACTCTTGAGAGTCCCTTGGACTGCAAGGAGTTCCAACCAATCCATTCTGAAGGAGATTGGCCCTGGGATTTCTTTGGAAGGAATGATGCTAAAGCTGAAGCTCTAATACTTTGGCCACCTCATGCAAAGAGTTGACTCATTGGAAAACACTCTGATGCTGGGAGGGATTGGGGGCAGGAGGAGAAGGGGACGACAGAGGATGAGATGGCTGGATGGCATCACGGACTCGATGGATGTGAGTCTGAGTGAACTCCGGGAGTTGGTGATGGACAGGGAGGCCTGGCGTGCTGCGATTCATGGGGTCACAAAGAGTCGGACACGACTGAGCGACTGAACTGAACTGAACGACTTTCACTTTCATACACCCAACATTGGAGCACCTCAATATACAAGGCAAATGCTAACAAGTTTGAAAGGGGAAATTAACAGTAACACAATAATAGTGGGAAAATGTAGTACTCCACTCACACCAATGGATAGGTCAACCAAACAGAAAATTAGCAAGGAAACACAAACTTTAAATAATACAATGAACCAGTTAGACTTAATTGATATCTATAGGACATTTCACTCAAAACAATGAATTTCACCTTTTTCTCAAGTGCACACAGAACATTCACCAGGATAGACCACATTCTGGGCCATAAATCTAGCCTTAGTAAATTCAAAAAAAAAGAAATCATTTCAAGTATCTTTTTGGATCACAACATGGTAAGATTAGATGTCAACTAGAGGAAAAAAACTATTAAAAATACAAACATATGGAGGCTAAACAACACGGTTCTAAATAACCAGCAAATCACGGAAGAAATCAAAAAGGAAATAAAAATATGCATAGAAACAAATGAAAATGAAAATCCAACAACTCAAAACCTATGGGATTCAGTAAAAGCAGTGCTAAGACAAAGGTTCATAAGAATACACACTTACCTCAAGAAACAATAGAAAAATCAAATAAATAACCTATCTTTACACCTAAACCAACTAGGAAAAAAAAAAAAAAAATGAAGAACCCCAGGGTTAGTTGAAGGAAAGAAATCATAAAAATTAGAGCAGAAATTAATGAAAAAGAAACAAAGGAGACTATAGTAAAAATCAACAGAACTAAAAGCTGGTTCCTTGAGATGGTAAATAAAATAGGCAAATCATTAGCCAGACTCATCAAGGAAAAAAATGGAGAAGAATCAAATCAGCAAGATTAGAAATGAAAATGGAGAAATCACAACAGACAACACAAAAATAGAAAGGATCATAACAGACTAGTATCAGCAACTATATGCGAATAAAATGGCCAACTTGGAGGAAATGGACAAATTCTTAGGAAAGTACAACCTTCCAAAACTGAACAAGGAAGAAGTAGAAAACCTTAACAGACAAATCACAAACATGAAAATCAGAACTGTAATCAAAAATCTTCCAACAAACAAAAGCCCAGGACCTGATGGCTTCACAGGTGAATTCTACCAAAAATTTAAAGAGCTAACACCTATCCTACTCAAACTCTTCCAGGAAATTGCAGAGGAAGGTAAACTCCCAAACTCATTCTATGAGGCCACCATCACTCTAATATCAAAACCAGACAAAGATGCCACAAAAAAAAGAAAACTACAGGCCAATATCACTGATGAACCTAGATGTAAAAATTCTCAAAATTCTAGCAAAGAAAATCCAACAACATATTAAAAAGATCATACATCATGACCAAGTGGGCTTTATCCCAGGGATGCAAGGATTCATTGATATTTGCAGATCAATCAATGTGATACACCACACTAACAAATTGAAAGATAAAAACCATATGATTATCTCAATAGATGCAGAGAAAGCCTTTGACAAAATTCAACATCCATTTATGATAAAAGCCCTTCAGAAAGCAGGCATAGAAGGAACATACCTCAACATAATAAAAGCCATATATGATGAATTCAAAGCAAACATTATCCTCAATGGTGAGAAACTGACAGCATTTCCCCTAAAGTCAGGAACAAGACAAGGGTGCCCACTCTCACCACTACTATTCAATATAGTTTTGGAAGTTTTGGCCACAGCAATCAGGAAAAAAAAAAAAGAAATACAAGGAATCCAGATTGGAAAAGAAGTAAAACTTTCACTGTTTACAGATGACATGATCCTCTACATAGAAAATCCTAAAGACACCACCAGAAAATTACAAGAGGTAACCAATGAGTATAGTATAGTTGCAGGATATAAAATTAATACACAGAAATCCCTTGCATTCCTATACACTAACAATGAGAAAACAGAAAGAGAAATTAAGGAAACAATTCCATTCACCATTACAATGAAAAGAATAAAATGCTTAGGAATAAATCTACATAAAGAAACAAAAGACCTGTATATAGAAAAATATAAAACACTGATGATAGAAATCAAAGATGACATAAATAGATGAAAAAATATACTATGTTCATGGATCGGAAGAATCAATATAGTAAAAATGAGTATTCTAACCAAAGCAATCTATAAATTCAATGCAATCCCGATCAAGCTACCATCAGTATTTTTCAGAGAACTAGAACAAATAGTTTCACAATTTGTATGGAAATATAACAAACTTTGACTAGCCAAAGCAATCTTGAGAAAGAAGAATGGAACTAGAGGACTCAACCTGCCTGACTACAGGCTATACTACAAAGCTACAGTCATCAAGACAGTATGGTATTGGCACAAAGACAGAAATATAAATCGACAGAACAAAACAGAAAGTCCAGAGATAAATCCACACATCTATGGATACCTTATCTTTGACAAAGGAGGCAAAAATATACAATGGAGAAAAGACAATCTCCTTAACAAGTTTTTCTGGGAAAACTGGTCAACTGCCTGTAAAAGAATGAAATTAGGACACTTTCTAACACCATACATAAAATAAACTCAAAATGGAGGAAAGATCTAAATATAAGACCAGAAACTATAAAGCTCCTAGAGGAAAACATAGGCAAAACACTCTGACATAAATCACAGAAAGATCCTCTATGACCCACCTCCCAGAGTAATGGAAATAAAAGCAAAAATAAACAAATGGGAACTAGTTAAACTTAAAAGCTCTTTTACAATGAAGGAAACTATAAACAAGGGGGAAAGACAGCCTTCAGAATGGGAGAAATGGTAGCAAATGAAGCAACTGACAAAGAATTAATCTTAAAAATATACAAGCTGCTCATGCAGCTAATACTGAAAAAATAAATGACCCAATCCAAAAATGAGCCAAAGAACTAAACAGACGTTTTTCCAAAGAAGATATACAGAGGGCTAACACATGAAAAGATTCTCAACATCACTCATTATCAGTTCAGTTCAGTCGCTCAGTCATGTCCGACTCTTTGCGACCCCATGAATCGCAGTACGCCAGGCCTTCCTGTCCATCACCATCTCCCGGAGTTCACTCAGACTCACATCCATCGAGTCCGTGATGCCATCCAGCCATCTCATCCTCTGTCGTCCCCTTCTCCTCCTGCCCCCAATCCCTCCCAGCATCAGAGTCTTTTCCAATGAGTCAACTCTTCTCATGAGGTGGCCAAAGTACTGGAGCTTCAGCTTTAGCATCATTCCTTCCAAAGAAATCACAGGGCTGATCTCCTTTAGAATGGACTGGTTGGATCTCCTTGCAGTCCAAGGGACTCTCAAGAGTCTTCTCCAACACCACAGTTCAAAAGCATCAATTCTTCGGTGCTCAGCTTTCTTCACAGTCCAACTCTTGCATCCATACATGACCACTGGAAAAACCATAGCCTTGACTAGATGGACCTTTGTCAGCAAACTAATGTCTCTGCTTTTGAATATGCTATCTAGGTTGGTCATAACTTTCCTCCCAAGGAGTAAGCGTCTTTTAATTTCATGGCAGCAGTCATCATCTACAGTGATTTTGGAGCCCCAAAAGATAAAGTCTGACACTGTTTCAGAGAAATGCAAATCAAAACCACAATGAGGTACCATCTCATGATGGTCAGAATGGCTGCTATCAAAAATTCTACAAACAATAAATGCTGGAGAGTGTGGAGAAAGGGGAACCCCCTTACACTGTTGGTGGGAATGCAACCTAGTACAACCACTCTGGAGAACAGCATGGAGATTCCTTTAAAAAATGGAAATAGAACTTCCATTTGACCCACCAATCCCACCTCTGGGCATATACACCGAGGAAACCAGAATTGAAAAAGACATGTGTACCCCAATGTTTATCACAGCACTGTTTACAATAGCTAGGACATGGAAGAAACCTAGATATCCATCAGCAGATGAATGGATAAGAAAGCTGTGGTACATATACACAATGGAATATCACTCAGCTATTAAAAAGAACACATTTGAATCAAGAAACCCAGAGAGTGCCAAACTGGAGCCTGTTATACAGAGTGAAGTAAGAAAGAAAGAAAAACATCAATACAGTTTATTAATGCATATATATGGAATTTAGAAAGATGGTAACAATGACCCCATATGTGACACAGCAAAATAGACACAGATATAAAAAACATACTTTTTGACTCTGTGGGAGAAGGTGAGGGTGGGATAATTTGAGAGAACAGCACTGAAACATGTATATTGCCATATGTGAAATAGATGACAAGTTCAAGTTCAATGCATGAAACAGGACACTCAAAGCTGGTGTACTGGGACAACCCAGAGGGATGGGATGGGGCGGGAGATGGGAGAGATGTTCAGGATGGAGGGCACATATATACACATGGCTGATTCATGTCAATGTATGGCAAAAATCACCACAATATTGTAAAGTAATTAGCCTCCAAATAAAATAAATAGATTGATTTAAAAATTAATCAAAACTGACTTTGTCCTTGGGCACTTATAAATTAATGGAAACATTGAATTAAAAATAAGACATGAATATACATAGTGGAAAAATCACTCTAACCCAAGCATAACAAAAATACATTCAGCTAAGATTGAGCCTGTAGGATTATTGCTATTTAATAATGTTTAAATAACTTCAATATAGGTACATTGTACTCAAGGACACTCTATATATTCAGGTACAGTGCTAGGAGGGTCTGGAAAATCCCATAACTTTTCCTGCTTCAAGATTATTCTTCAGCTTAAAGCTGGAGCCACCACTGGCTAAACTAAGCCTGAAGGGTCTACAACACACACAAAGAAGAGATAAGAGAAGGCATTTTATTTTTTAAACAAAAGCATCCAACAGATTGTAGTTTTCACCAAATATATGTTACCTATTTTTAAAACCAGTGTTTCACCTACCGGAGTGATGAAAACCACATCCCAAAGCAGCTTTGCAACAGCAGAAGGAAAATGAGAACCGCCATCCCAGCAAGACACGATATTCCTGTTTCCATCCAGAGCAGGGCAGTCACTGCAATTGCCTGCAGTGGCCCCACCCACAGATAGTGCAAGAATATCGTTACCTTAAAGAAAAAGATAAGCCTTTTTAGGATATTATAAAAAACAACACAAGTAAGGACACAGTGTAGAAATACTATGCTTGTAAATGGAGCCTGGTAGGCTGCAGTCCATGGGGTCGCTAAGAGTCGGACACGACTGAACGACTTCACTTTCACTTTTTACTTTCATGCATTGGAGAAGGAAATGGCAACCCACTCCAGTGTTCTTGCCTGGAGTATCCCAGGGACGGGGAAGCCTGATGGGCTGCCATCTATGAGGTCACACAGAGTTGGACAGCAGCAGCAGTGAAGAAGATACAGGAACCAAAACAGAAATGATCACAGTGGGGTTTAAACCTGCTAAAGCAGAAATCCACACACCTCACTCCAGTACTCTTGTCTGGAAAATCCCATGGACGGAGGAGCCTAGAAGGCTGCAGTCCATGGGGTCGCTAAGAGTCAGACAGGACTGAGCGACTTCACTTTCACTTTTCACTTTCATGCATTAGGGAAGGAAATGGCAACCCACTCCAGTGCTTTTGCCTGGAGAATCCCAGGGACGGGGGAACCTGATGGGCTGCCATCTATGGGGTCGCACAGAGTTGGACACGACTGAAGCGACTCAGCAGCAGCAGCAGCACACATCTACCCCAGATGACACTGTTCTGGGGCAGCACAGGACTGGTCAGGGAGAACCCAACCAGCAGCACTGAGAGGAAGATCTGAATTTTATCTACAACACAGATGAGCTCAGGGTTTCCCCAAACTCTCTTTGTTCCAAAATTCAGCCACCATCTCCCCAGGACAGCCTATATTATGGTACCTACTACTCTCTCCAGTAATTACTTAAGTATTTACCTCCCTGACAGGCTGTGGCTTTGGGGGAGCAAAAACTAAGCCTAATTTATCCCTGAAACTGAGTAGAAGTCTTACTTCATGGTTTATGAATGAATAATTGAAGGAATAGTGGTCTGGTGGAGTACAGATCTGACCAACAGCTACGATGCCCTGGGTAATGTGATCTATTCATAAAGTAAGTGGGAAAAAAGAGTACAGAGGGACAGCAGAGAGGAGGTTGTGTCTGGCTGAGGACCATCCACTTGGCATTATTCCTCACAGGCTCCCTATACAGCAGGCACTGAACAGGGAAAGAACAACCCCTGCCCACCAGGCCTTCATCATTCAGAGGAGGAGGAAGACAGCCCAGCAGCACCAACACCATGTGCCAAGAAGGGCCACACCAGGAGGGCTCCTAGGGACACTAACCAAGCTGAGAAAGAATCCTGCTACCTGTCTATGATTAGAAAAACAAAATTTTCATCCACAGGACAACACACATTGTTACATCTAAGTTGTACACAGAAGAAATCAGAGTTGGATAAAAAGGACCCTTGTCTTAGGTCCTCAACAGAACCCTGGCTGACACCAAACACTGGCAGCTGGCATCCCAATAACATACACTCAGTAAGAAGGATGGGAAATGGAAGAGGATCCCTCAGGGGCAGCTCACCTGATCAAACCTGTTCACATCGTTGGACAGCAGGTTGACTATCTGGCCTGTGGTGGTCTTCCCCATGGCTGAGCTACTCAAACGAAGTACCTAGTGAGAGAAAGATACAGAGAATTGGATTGCTAAGGTGAGGCCAAGTCAACCTTCAGTTCAGTTCAGTTCAGTTCAGTTGCTCAGCCATGTCCGACTCTTTGTGACCCCATGAATCACAGCATGCCAAGCCTCCCTATCCATCACCAACTCACAGAGTTCACCCAGACTCACGTCCATCAAGTCAGTGATGCCATCCAGCCATCTCATCCTCGGTCGTCCCCTTCTCCTCCTGCCCCCAATCCCTCCCAGCATCAGAGTCTTTTCCAATGAGTCAACTCTTCGCATGAGGTGGCCAAAGTACTGGAGCTTCAGCTTTGGCATCATTCCTTCTAAAGAAATCCCAGGGCTGATCTCCTTCAGAATGGACTAGTTGGATCTCCTTGCAGCCCAAGGGACTCTCAAGAGTCTTCTCCAACACCACAGTTCAAAAGCATCAATTCCTCTGTGCTCAGCTTTCTTCACAGTCCAACTCTCACATCCATACATGACCACTGGAAAAACCATAGCCTTGACTAGACGGACCTTAGTCGGCAAAGTAATGTCTCTGCTTTTCAATATGCTACCTAGGTTGATCATAACTTTCTTCCAAGGAGTAACAGCATAACAAAATGGAGTGTGTTTTCATGGGGTCTTGAGCAGTCCTAGGACAGAGAGGGTGACCCTGGATAGCAGGGTTCTAGGGACCTACATTTATCCTTTGTCTCCTCAATGTGTCAGCAGCCCCGCCCACAAGAACAACAAAGGGAGGAGCAGGGGGTAGCAGCAAAATCCCCCATCCTGCTTCTCAATGAACTTGAACCTACCTGAAGGATAAAGGGATGTTGATTTAGACTTAAGAACAAACCAAAATAAATTTGAGCCAAACTAGATGAGAGTGGAAAGGCTACTTTAAAGAAAGAAATTAGAGGACTTGGACAGACTATAAATCTGGAATTGATTATTAATTCTGTGTGTGATCTCATTTAAACACTTTGGGCTTAGTTTATTCATTCTGAAATGAGTGAGTATAATGTTCAAAACACTGTTCCTGTGAGGAACCTCTGTTCTTAATGCCAGCCTACTGACTTTACAAAAAACACAGCCTCTGCTGCACAATTCCTTTATTTGTTAAGAAAAATGCCCTAGAGATCTCAGGAACCTGAACAGACACCATGAGCTGCTTCAAAGACCACCAATCGGATCCAAACAGAGTCTCATGGTTCACAAAACTTTTTCATTTGTTCCTCAGGTTAAACAGAAAAATCAATGATAAAGTGGGAATGTAAAACAAAGTAGCTGCCATAGAAGAGAGTATGGTTCTTCCTCAAAAAACTAAATACAAAATTAGCATATAATACAGCAATTCCACTTCTGGGAATATACTCAAAAGAACTGAATGTATGAACTTGAACAGATATTTATACACTTGTGCTCAGAGCAGCAATGACACAATAGCCAAAAGGTAGAAACAACCCAAATGTTCAATAACAAAGGAATGGATACAGAGAATGCTGTATATACCTATAATGGAATATCATTCAGTTGTAAAATGGAATAAATTTGACACCTGCTTCACCATCAATGAACCCTTAAGACATTGTGCTACATGACATAAACAAGACACAAAATGACAAATATTTTACAGTTCCATTTACATGGGACACCAAGTCAAATTCAAAGATTGAAGTAGAATGGTGATGGCTGGTAGGGGTGGGGATGGGGTGGCTGGAAAATTAATGTTTATTGGATGGATAGGATCACTTTGTGAAGATGAAATTCTGGAGATGAAGAGCATTGTTGTTTCCTCAACAATGTAAATGTTCCTAATGTCACTAAATTGTTGCTCAGTCACTAAGTCATGCCCAACTCTTTACAATGCCATGGACTGGAGCACAGCAGTCTCCTCAGTCCTCCACTATCTCCTGAAGTTTGCTCAAATTCATGTCCATTGAGTCAGTGGAAGTATCTAAACATCTCATCTTCTGCCACCCCTGTCTCTTTTGCCTTCAGTCTTTCCCAACATCAGGGTCTGTTCCAATGAGTCAGCTCTTCATGTCCCAATGTCACTAAACAATGTTCCCCAATTTAGTTAAAATTGTAAATTTTATGTTGTGCATATTTTATAATAATTTTAAAATCAATGACCAAAAGCCAAAAGTAACTTTACCAAATTTGTAGAAATGACAAATCATTTTATTTATGACACATCCCACAAGATCATTCGAAGTTCAGCTAAAAAGAGCCTAAAAATTTCCCAAAGGTGAAATTCCAAAGTGTTAGTGCAAATTTAAAAAAAAGTGTTAGTGAGAAGAGGAAGAAAAACAGGTGGACAATGGCTCACCTGTGCAGCAAAGAGGAGCTTTGACTGAACCATGACCTCACACCTAACTGAAGGTTTTCACAGTGCAGTACTGGTGAAATTTCACCCATACTTATGGGAGCTAAGCACAATCTAGAAAGACAAACATCTAGCTAACTTGTGGAGAAATCTGACTACTCATCTCCTAAACAGTGAAAGGTGCAAGAGAATAACAAATATATGATGGGGGACAACGAAGAACCTTGGCTAGAGTGTACAGCCACCACTGCCATTTCCATGTCACCCAGGAGGAAACCAGATCTTGTGCCAAACACACACAGTGAGATGCCAGGGGCCCTGGGTTCATACAGCACTGAGATTAACAAGAGTCTGCTCAAAGAAAGATGAGGAGAAGACACTTTACCTTTTTTGTTTTTTTTAGGTTTTATTTTTTTATTTTTTTTTTTTTTTTTTTTTACAATACTGTATTGGTTTTGCCATACATCAACATGAATCTGCCACGGGTGTACTACCCAAAGCAATCTACAGATTCAATGCAATCCCTATCAAGCTACCAGCGGTATTTTTCACAGAGTTGGACACTTTACCTTTTGCCAAGAAAAACATTCCCAAGAAACAGAAGCTCTAGATAAGCAGCATAAGTAGCAACTAGGCAAAAGAAGTGATAATTTCAATTTAAATTGTTTGGCTTTAGCTTTTGATTAGGATTTTATCTTTTAATAAAAATTATATGTATTAAGGTGGACAACATGATTATTGTTAAAAATATACATTGGGAAATGATTTCTGTAGTAAAACCAATTAACATATTTATACTTTAAGTAGTTACCATTTTGTGTGTCTCCTGAGAACACTTAGGTCTTCCCTTTTGGCTCAGCTGATAAAGAATATGCCTGCAATGTGGGAGACTGGGTTCAATCCCTGGGTTGGAAAGATCCCCTGGAGAAGGAAAGGCTACCCACTCCAGTATTCTGGCCTGGAGAATTCCATGAACTACATAGTCCATGGGGTCGGAAAGAGTCGAACACAACTGAGTGACCTTCCCTTTCACACTTTCCCTTTCACACTTTCACTTTCACACTTTCACTTGAGAACACTTCAGATCTACTCTCACAGAAAAATGTAAGTATATAATACAATTAAATAAGGATTTTTTAAAGCAAATAAACCAGGGCAACAAGATACTGAGAAACAAGTTTACACAGAGCCTTTCAACAATTGACATGGTGTATCTGTGGCAATTTCTTTGTAAAGACACCTGAAATCCTAATTCCTTTTACACTAGCTAAGATCAGGGTAAGCTATGAAATAGTTGTGTGCCATTTCTCAATATAAAAATCACTGAACACATCAAATCAGGTCTTATTAAAACTTCTATAATGCATACCAAAGAGAAAAAGGAAACATAGTATTATCAAGATAACTTGAAAGAACAGCAATAAATTCTCTCCCAAATTACTAAAGACAATGGAAATTTTCAAGTTTTATCCAAAATATCCAATTATTGTCTTTAATGCCAATAAAACAATTGTAACTATAGCATATAGTGAGTCTGTATTTAGCCTGAGTTATATTTATATTTTTCTTTAGTTAACACAATTGTACTGAATGTGATTAAATGGGCCATTGAAAAATATAATCATTCCCTTTCTCAAATCCATTCTGTTCAAGATTTAATTTTATGGATCCAATCCTGAGGTTCACTTTTAAATACAGCTTTGAAGGTTTTAATGAACAACAACCACAAAATTTCCAGAAATACCACTATGAGAATTAGGCATGAAAACATTGAAAATCAATGGAATACCTTTGATACTTTAATTTTTAGATTTTATTACAGATTTAGTGGATATTATGCAACAGTGGATATTATGTGGCTAAAAGTCATAAAAGGTAGCCCTGATCCAATCTCAGTAGAAAACTTTTTATTATATATTGGAAAAGCAACAACAAAAAAAAAACTTGGTGCAAATAGCAAGCTTCTCCCGTGAAGTACAAATGATCCCAGTTACAAAATTTTTAGTTTACAGAGAGCTTTCGCTAAATGTTCCTGATTCTTCAGGGGAGGTACACACTGTGGAACCGAGTGACACTCACCTTGCGGTAGATCATATGGCACACGGCTACCCTCAGCCTCATCCCCACGCGCTGAATGTGATAGAAGTACAAGTGGTGCAGAACGGCCCACACAAGCACGCAGGCGCTCAGCCCTGCCGCGTAGCCGTAGGCTTCATGCAAAGCGGCAGAATCCGTGAGATTGGAGTTTTCAACATAATTAATCATTTTCCCCAAAAATATGGGCCGAACGACTCTGGTGCCTTCCTAAAAGGAAAAAAAAAGGCTTAATTAGAAATGCAAGCTCTACCAGTTTTCTTAACACAAGCTTTACTTTTACCATTAGCGTATTAAAAGGGCATTTTTGGCAAAACACTACTTTTATGATTCACCTGAAAAGAAAATATCTATCTCCTATTAGACAAGCAGAAAATAGTTTTAACCGTAAGCCAAAATTTTACATTCAAAGATAATGAAGCCTCAGTACTTTGTGCTCACTACACTCTAGAAATTCAATAAATACTACAACCAGTGCTTTAGAATGCATTTGGCAAAATACCAAGTGATTCTTAGGGTGCTGGTGCTAAGTCGCTTCAGTCACGTCCAACTCTTTGTGACCCTGTGGACTGTAGCCCACCAGGCTCCTCTGTCCATGGGATTTCCCAGGCAAGAATACTGGAGTGGGTTGCCATTTCCTTCTTCAGGGAATCTTCCTCACCTAGGGATTGAACCCATGTCTCTTTATGATTCCTGCATTGGCAGGTGGATTCTTTATCACTAGCACCAGAAAAAGGGTAAGAAATTTGCTTCCATATGAACAAGGAAGGGACTGCTGGCAGTCCATCCCTGTCCCCCTGTTCTTTCAACATCTCAGCCTAACAGAAAGTCAGAATGGTTCATGTATGGGAGACACACTCTTATCACCTTAAGAATCTTTATGAACTGAGACACTGGGACAAAAGCATTCACTTGTACCCACCCCAAACTTCACACATAAGTACAACAAGAAAACAGAGCCCAGACTCTGTTGGAACATCACAAAGAAACCAGGCTGGAGAGGTTCTCAGGGTCTTAGCCCCAAGGGACACTGTGTCAATATGCCTCTACCCTCTAGAAGCTGGGCTGTTCCTTGGAATCAAGCTAAAAAATAGTTTTTGTCCATGGTTTGCCATCAGCCACTTATTGAAGGTGCTGGTTTGGAAGAAATGTTACCAATCATCTCTTCCCTAAGGCAAAAGTTAAAATCCTAAACCAGTGAGGTGGGGGACACTGAGCCTTCTCCCTTGAGTAAGACTTAGGGAAAGCAATTTTCTTTCCCAAAACTAAAGGTAGAAAACTGCAACACTTGCTCACCCTGCCAAATGGCCACTCCACCCCACAACCTACTTCTTCCCTCTGGTCACCCCTTGAAAGTCCCCTTCTCTCCCATCAAAGAAAACCAAACACTCAACACAAATCCAAGTCATCAAAAGTAAACACCATGACCCTCAACATCATTTCCTCCACAGACTTCTCAAAAGAAAAAATGTCAAAACTTTGGAAATCTTTAAGGAACTTGACTTTGGAGCAAGCTTTTCCTTTTAGGCAATGCTTCCTTATTAACATAGACAGGATAAACAACTGACAGGTTTTCCTTGATAGCACTCTTCTGTCTGTCTGAAGTTGTAGAAAGGATATGCAAGAGGAAGGGAAGGAGAATCCCGAACAACAAACACAAGCAAAACTAACAAACATTTTCTGCTCAACAAACTAGTGCCTGATGAGGATAGATAGAGAAAGTTGTCCTCAATCCTCAAATGGATATAACATTAAACCCTGACACTCCTGTCTTATTCTGCACCCACATGTTCACAGGCTACACCAACTGCCTCACCTCCACAAGATAATAGAAAGCTTCATCTACTACAGAGAAGAAATCACTGTTAAGCTAAAGAATTATGCATAGGATGATCAGATCAGAGTAAGAGGATCTGTTCTCAAGAACACAAAGGGTCACTGTTACATTTCCAATAAGCCCTATCATTCACCCCTAGAGGTTCTAAGAGCTTATGGAAGAGCCCCTCAGATTGTACACTGTAAAACAGACTTTGTATAGACTTCACTGAGATAGAAATATGTAGGCTCACACAGAGAAACAAGAATGTCAGCCCAGGCATGGCCAAGGGCAGTCCAGTGCTGCAGCCTGCAAACCTGGGGCTCTCCATCAGAAGCACAGCACTAACACCTGCCATCCCAAACGGTCCTAAAACTTATGATTTTCTTAGGAAATCATTGTTTCCTGTTACTCAACTCTCCTTTTAACCCTGATACTGTTCTAATTACAGTAAGTGTAATGTTACCCATCAAAGAGAATACTGATAGATGCAAAAAATTCACCAAAAGTAGTATAAAATAAAGGCACCTCATTACTATCTGATTGGGTTTTTTCTGCTGAGAGATAGTATTTAACAACCCAGTTGAGCAGATAGCCTCATTAAGGAGTAATGCCATGGACTTCCCTGGTGGTCCAGTGGTTAAGAATCTGCCTGCAAATGCAGGGGACACAGGTTCCATCTCTGGTCAGGGAAGATCCCACATGCCATGGAGCAACTAAGCCTGTGCACCACAACTACTGAGCCCATGCGCGCTGACTACTGGAGCCATCACATCTAGAGCCTGTGCTCCGCAACGAGAGAAGCCACTGCAGTGAGAAACCCGCACACTGTAACCAGAGAAAAGCCCTTGCTCAGCAGTGAAGACCCCGTGCAGTCAAAATTAATTTTTAAAAAAAGCCCTTGCTCAGCAGTGAAGACCCAGTGCAGTCAAAATTAATTAAAAAAAAAAAAAGAGTAAGGCCAGTGGTGAAAGAAGGGAAGCCTGGCATGCTGCAGTCCCTGGGGTGGCAGACACCGACACGACTGAGCGACTGAACAGCAAATGCCAGTCCTGGCTCGAGCCTCCACTCCTCTGTCTGCTCTTTTTTTTAATCTTGTTTATTTATTTATCTTTGACTCTGCTGGGTCTTGTTGACACACACGGGCTCTTCCTTGCCGTGTGGGCCTTCTCTCGTGGTGGTGAGTGAGGGCTACTCTCTTGTCGCAGCGGTCGTGCTTCTGGCTTTGCTGGCTTCTCTTTTTGCAGAACAGAGGCTCTAGAGCACACAGGCTTCAGAAGTTGCACCAAGTGGGCTCCGTAGTTGCAGCTGATGGGCCCCAAGGCACGTGGGATCTTAGTTCCTGGACCAGGGATCAAACCCATGTCCACTGCACTGGCAGGAAAATGCTTAACTAGTGACCACTAGGGAAGTCCCTCCTCTGTCTATTCTTGATCCTAATACTCAGTGAGTAAGAAATAAAACAATTGAGAAAATGTTCATTAGCAAACTTGAAACTAACCAAATGAAAACCTTCTGGATAGCAGGAACAATACCAAAAATTGTTCCCATAAGACCTTCAACTTTGACACCAACCTATAACCCAGTGAATAGCCTTCCCACAAAACAACTGGGAACATTGTTCTTCCTTCACAAGAATTCTTCATAACTGTGAAACTGTAAACAATATTTAAAACAGTCCAATATAATACCACAACAGTCATTTCAAAGTTCTATGAGAGTCTCAGTGCCAGGGTCCAGCCCCGGTGGATCCAAGGTAATTTGAAGCAGAGACAGAGTTGACGATTGATTTAGAGAGAGATAAGGAAAGAATGTTGTAGATAAGAAAATAGAGGAGAGAAAGAGGCTGATATTCCTTGGTTTACATAGAGAACTAATACAACTTCGAGACAAGAAGTTTGCCGTGTTCATGGAGGCCACAGGTGCCCTCCCAGTCTCCCAAGGGAGTGAAGACTCAGAATGTCTTCCTGTTCAGGTCTTAGAAACCCAGGCAGATAAGTGAATGCAGGGAGCCTCTATGCTCCAAGGGATCAGCCTGAAAAAGAGAGTGAGAGGGAGAGAGAGAACGATTGACACAAGGAGACCAAACTGCTTCGGTGAGCGAGGCCCCATAGCTTTATTTTCAAAAGGACTTTTATACCTTTCCCACAAATGATGTTGTGTATATTATCTTCTGGCCTTGGAGGCCTGTGAACATTTTAAGACCCTCTTTTGATAAAGGCTGCTCAACCAGAAAACTTATTTTCCCTTGAAGTGTTTTTTCTTTATATTTCTAATCTATGTCAGCCTCAGAAAGTATCAAGCAAAGTTACATTTTCACAAAGCAAAGGTGCAGCAAGTTACAACAAAGAAAGAACCAATTAGCTCAAAGGTCTGATGTGGTTAGTTTCAAAGCTACATTTGTTTTTCTTACATTCTAACTATGTTAACAAATATACTCCTAGGTGCACAGTGGATAAGAGATATGGGAACTTAGCAACAAGTATTGGCTCAACAGCGAAATCTTACACCAGCACTACTCTAATAACTTTTTAACTCTTTGAAAGGCTCTATGTTTTAGGCTTCCCATGCCTCTCACAGTTGGGAGGGTGTAAACAATCACATGTGTAGTTGTAAAAGTCCGGGTAAGGCAAGTTAGAGAGCCATCAGAGGGGTTTGAGCTGAAACACTCCTTTTATATGCAGGAGACTGTTAACTGGAGCTCTAAGTTGACTTTTTCCAGAGAAAGGTGGTCAGGGATAGCCCCCCCTGTAATGTCAGAAGAATAGGTGGAAAGCCTAATGCAGTAAGGAAGGCAGACTCTGGTTTTGGGGGTAGATGCTCAAGAAAGCCCAGGGGATTTCCCTAAGGCCTGATTTCGCCTTTGTGTTTTGTCAGGCCCCTTTCCTCATGACCTTTGCCATGGGCGAGATTCCCCACGCTGGCTCCCGGCATCTCAGAGTCTCTGAGGCAGACATCTCTTGGTGGAGTCCTTGTTAGTTAACCTCCTGCAAGTACTTGACATTCTGGCTCATCTCTTGCTTCTTAGGGAAACATAATTTCTCCAATACATTTCCACACTACTTGAAGTGTTTCTGGCCCAATTCTACCATCTTCAAGAAAAACTAAGTAACTCCCTGAGATGGCCCAAGCCACCATCTTAAATACCATCTCCAGCTGAAGAAAGGTAGGTAGGGACACATATGAGAAGTATAGGAAAAGCAGCTAAAATTAAAATGGCTGGGTTTGTTACGAAGATTTAAGTATTCTCCATTGACAAGATTCTTCTGTGATTTAGAGACATCCTTCTCTTTTTGGTACTGGGAGGAAGACACCTTTACAAATGGAAATTTCCTTCATCAATGTAAATGTCCCTCACAGAAGGGTAACTTCTGCTCTATCTTTACAGTTTCTCCTGTGTCTATTTCTCAAATAACAAACAAACAAAAAAAAAAAAAAGCTAAAAATAAGCTTTATGTCAAAAATGTACATTCTCAGGTGACACTTTCTACTACCCTTCAATCATATTCAATGTTTGTAGTTTTGAAATATTTGTAACACCTACAGGAAAAAAAAAAAAAAAAAGCAAAGTTACATTTTCACAAAGCAAAGGTGCAGCAAGTTACAACAAAGAAAGAACCAATTAGCTCAAAGGTCTGATGTGGTTAGTTTCAAAGCTACATTTGTTTTTCTTACATTCTAACTATGTTAACAAATATACTCCTAGGTGCACAGTGGATAAGAGATATGGGAACTTAGCAACAAGTATTGGCTCAACAGCGAAATCTTACACCAGCACTACTCTAATAACTTTTTAACTCTTTGAAAGGCTCTATGTTTTAGGCTTCCCATGCCTCTCACAGTTGGGAGGGTGTAAACAATCACATGTGTAGTTGTAAAAGTCCGGGTAAGGCAAGTTAGAGAGCCATCAGAGGGGTTTGAGCTGAAACACTCCTTTTATATGCAGGAGACTGTTAACTGGAGCTCTAAGTTGACTTTTTCCAGAGAAAGGTGGTCAGGGATAGCCCCCCCTGTAATGTCAGAAGAATAGGTGGAAAGCCTAATGCAGTAAGGAAGGCAGACTCTGGTTTTGGGGGTAGATGCTCAAGAAAGCCCAGGGGATTTCCCTAAGGCCTGATTTCGCCTTTGTGTTTTGTCAGGCCCCTTTCCTCATGACCTTTGCCATGGGCGAGATTCCCCACGCTGGCTCCCGGCATCTCAGAGTCTCTGAGGCAGACATCTCTTGGTGGAGTCCTTGTTAGTTAACCTCCTGCAAGTACTTGACATTCTGGCTCATCTCTTGCTTCTTAGGGAAACATAATTTCTCCAATACATTTCCACACTACTTGAAGTGTTTCTGGCCCAATTCTACCATCTTCAAGAAAAACTAAGTAACTCCCTGAGATGGCCCAAGCCACCATCTTAAATACCATCTCCAGCTGAAGAAAGGTAGGTAGGGACACATATGAGAAGTATAGGAAAAGCAGCTAAAATTAAAATGGCTGGGTTTGTTACGAAGATTTAAGTATTCTCCATTGACAAGATTCTTCTGTGATTTAGAGACATCCTTCTCTTTTTGGTACTGGGAGGAAGACACCTTTACAAATGGAAATTTCCTTCATCAATGTAAATGTCCCTCACAGAAGGGTAACTTCTGCTCTATCTTTACAGTTTCTCCTGTGTCTATTTCTCAAATAACAAACAAACAAAAAAAAAAAAAAGCTAAAAATAAGCTTTATGTCAAAAATGTACATTCTCAGGTGACACTTTCTACTACCCTTCAATCATATTCAATGTTTGTAGTTTTGAAATATTTGTAACACCTACAGGAAAAAAAAAAAAAAACCCTGTAGGAAGCAGGTGACAGAGGAGCACAGAGCTTTTGTCAGAAAAACATCTCTTGACTCTGAGTCTCAGTGGAGGCTGTGGGAGGAGAGGAAGCCTCAGGAGAGAATGCAGAGAACACTGGCCTGGGAGTCCAAACACTGGGCTTCAGAAACCAGGTCAGCCACCTGCGAGTCACATGACCCTAAGCCCATCATGTGCCCACCTGCCCTCCAGGTCTTTGTTTACCTTAAGGAATTGTGGGACAACTAAGAGCCACAACAGCTCAAAGTACTCTAAAACCAACACTAAAAAACAAGTGTAAGCTATGATCATTTTTATGATACAGAAGTCCTGGGAAGAGACCTGTTCTATTAATGGCAGAGGCTGGTTTCACAAAGGGCTTGGAAAACTCAGTGCTGCTCACAGGCCACCACGTAGAACAACTCTTGAGAAAAGTCATTTATAAAAGCCAACATTTCTGGATAGCAATTAAAAGTTTCACTTCTAAGCAGATTTTTTTTTTTTAATTTTTAACCATTATGAATGCAACCTTTAAAAAAGAGGCACCTACTTCCCTGACTTCTAAAAGAAAATGGAATAAGGGAGAAGTGGGGAGAATGAGTGAAATAGGTGAAAGAGATTAGAAGGTACAATCTTTTAGTTAAAAAAATAAATAGTGAGATGTTATGTACAACATAGGAAATACAGTCAGCAATATTGGAATAACTTTGTATGGTGACAGAAGGCAACTAGACTTGCAGTGATCATTTTATAATGTATACAAATATTGAATCACTATGCTATATACCTAAAACTAATAAGTCAATTATACTTCATTTTTTATTTTTAATGGGAATAAAACCTTATATATGCTTTTTTTTAAATGAATCCACAGGTCATCACTGTGGATATCACTAACAACTAATGGCTAATGCTATGCTCTCAAGATCCAGCAGGCTGCACATAGCAGGTCTGCTCTGCAGGTCCCCTTCTGCTTGGCTCAGTGCCCCCTCCTCCTCTCCCTTGCTGTGTGGACTTCAGTGGTTGCTCTCAGCCCACAGTAACTTTGCCACCAAAGCCTCCACTTTGCCACTTTTCAGCCTCCTGCTTTCAGCAGACTCAAGGGACACTTGGAAGAAAGGGTTGGGAAATAAAGGCAAAAGCCCAATATAGCTCTTGGGGAACCAGCCCTGAGTCAAGGCACAAAACCCACTGTGGGACTCAGAGGATTCTGTTTACCTCCCGCCCATAAGCTGAGCTCCAAAGTGAATATTTACACAAACATGTGC
This sequence comes from Cephalophus harveyi, assembly GCA_006410635.1. Taxonomy (NCBI): domain Eukaryota; kingdom Metazoa; phylum Chordata; class Mammalia; order Artiodactyla; family Bovidae; genus Cephalophus; species Cephalophus harveyi. The sequence continues at coordinate 85,390 of SJYT01000265.1, forward strand.
CTCCTTCAGCCTCCACCTAGACCAGAGACCATCAGCAAAAGTGGCCTTGGACAAACAAGTGTCTGGACAAGGCCAGGCCCTTTCTAATGTTCCTGGGAACAGGACATAAACCCTGGTCACTCCACTCCTCTCAGGGGAAGGGACTGGGTAAACCCACTCTGGTTCTCTGAGGTCACCCCACTTACACACCAGCAGGTGGAGACCTCACCTCTCAGAGAGAAGCCCTGATGACCTGGGAAGGTGTTCTCTGTGTCTCTGGTCCAGGCAGAGACTTCAGGCTCCTCCTCCCCACCCTGAGGGCCCTGGGCAGGCGGAGACCTGTCCTTCCCACCCACATTCCCCTTGGAGGTGTACAAAGGGGCGGGGCCAGACATACTGAGAACTCACTGCCTGTTCTGTTCTAATTAGGGGTGACCTGTAAATGCCCTAGGTTCAATATCAGCCTGGTACTTGTTTCCCTAAGCATCACAGTCACTCCTCAATTCTCACGGGACAGAGGTTCACATACCTTGAAATTCTAACCCCAAAATCCTCACCCTGGACTGGCATAGCCCTGCCTCTTCCCACTGGTGCTGCCAGGAATACCTGCGTTGTGGTTGGTCAGAGCACTGTCTGGGAACCACAGATAATCCATGAGTCATTCTGTGCACCAGAGGAATTTAAAAAGGGCTGGAGGTCACAAAATAAATGTGTTCACATTTTAGAGAATCCTGAGCTGAGTTTAGATCTCCCATCATATAAAATAAAAAGCCACTTAGGGATGGTAATGAGGGGAAAGGTGGTTTCTTAAAGGGCTCCTGGGTCCATCTGAACATAGCATGATGCTACTGCTAATGTCAACATCCTAGTCACTTCTGGCACTCAGGGTACATGGTCACCTGGAATCTACCCTCAATTACAATCCCCAATCTGACTTCCTGCTCTAGGAAGTTCTTAGCATCCTATTTATTAACTTCAGGCCAAGTTCAGGATGCATGTGTCTTGAGACCTGTAGACAAAGCTCTCAAGATGAGTCTTCCTGGGAATTCCCTGATGGTCCCATGGTTAATATGCTTTGCTTTTATTCCATGAGGTGAGGTGAGGTGAAGTCGCTCAGTCGTGTCCGACTCTCTGCGACCCCGTGGACTGTAACCTACTAGGCTCCTCTGTCCATGGGATTCTCCAGGCAAGAATACTGGAGTGGGTTGCCATTTCCTTCTCCAGGGGATCTTCCCAACCCAGGGATCGAACCTGGGTCTCCCGCATTGGAGGCAGACGCTTTAACCTCTGAGCCACCAGGGAAGCCTTTTATTCCATGGTCAAAGTTAAATCCCTAGATGCAGAACTAAGAACCCATAATCCACACAGTCAAAAAGAACTTTTAAATAAATATTTTTAAATGAGTATTTCTGACACTGGACAAGCTATAAGTCATTGAGATGGTCAGGATGGTAAGTCAGAGTGCCTGAGACATAATGTCCCTCTGTCCTTTATGCTTTGTGAGACCATGGGCACAATATGGAATTACTTGGCATTCAGTGTCCTCTATTCTAAAACCAGGATAATATTAAGTCAGGAAGGTGGATTCCTCCAGCTCCATTTCTTCTTTCTCAAGACTGCTTTGGCTATTCAGGGTCTTTTGTGTTTCCATATTAATTGTGAACATTCTTGTTCTAGTTCTGTGAAAAAATGTCATTGGTAATTTGATAGGGATCACATTGAATCTGTAGATTGCATTTGGTAGTATAGTCATTTTCACAATGTTGATTCTTCCTACCCAGAAACATGGAATATCTCTCCAGCTGTTTAAGTCATCTTTGATTTCTTTCATTAGTGTCTTATAATTTTCTGTGTACAGTTCTTTCATCTCCTTAGGCAAATTTATTTCTAGATTTTTTTGCAATGGTAAATGGGATTGATTCTGTAATTTCTCTGATTTTTCATTGTTATATAGAAATGCAAGTGATTTCTGTGTATCAATTTTGTATCCTGCAACTTTGATAAATTCACTGATTAGCTCTAGTAATTTTCTGATGCTATCTTTAGGGTTTTTTATACAGTGTCATGTCATCTGCAGTGAGAGCTTTACTTTTTCTTTTCTGATCTGAATTATTTTTATTTCTTTTTCTTCTCTGATTGCTGTAGCTAGAACTTCGAGAACTATGTTGAATAATAATAACAAGACACCCTTGTCTTGTTCCTGATCTTAGAGGGAATGCTTTCAGTTTTTCACCACTGAGAATAAAGTTTGCTGTAGGCTTATCATATATGGCCTTTACTATGCTGAGGTAGGTTCCTTCTATGCCCATTTCTTGAAGAGTTTTAATCATAAATAGGTGCTGAATTTTGTCAAAGGCCTTTTCTGCATCTATTGAGATGATCATATGGTTTTTATTTTCCAATTTGTTTATATGGTGTATCACATTGATTGATTTGCATATACTGAAGAATCCTTGCATTCCTAAAATAAACTCAACTTGATCATGGTATACAAGCTTTTTGATGTGTTGCTGAATTATGTTTGCTAAAATTTTGTTGAGGATTTTTGCATCTGTGTTCGTCAGCGATATTGGCCTGTAGTTTTCCTTTTTGTGTTGTTTTTGTCTGGTTTTGGTATCAGGGTGATGGTGGCCTCATAGAATGAGTTTGGAAGTGTTCCTTCCTCTGTAATTTTCTTAAAGAGTTTTAGAAGGATAGGCATTAGCTCTTCTCTAAATGTTGGCAGAATTCTCTTGTGGAGTCATCTGGTCCTGGGCTTTTGTTTTTTGGGACATGTATTACGGCTTCAACTTCAGTGCTTGTAATTGAGTTGTTCACAATTTCTATTTCTTCCTGTTTCAGTCTTGGAAGATTGAACTTTTCTAAGGATCTGTGTATTTCTTCCAAGTTATCCATTTTATTGCCATATAGTCATTCATAATAGTCTCTTATAATCCTTTGTATCTCTGCATCCTCTGTTGTAACCTCTCCTTTTTCATTTCTAATTTTGTTGATTTGATTCTTTTTTTCTTGATGAGTCTGGCTAAAGGCTTGTCAATTTTGTTTATCTTCTCAAACAACCAGCTTTTAGTTTTATTAATCTTTACTATTGTTTCTTTCATTTCTTTTTCATGTTTTCTGCTCAGATCTTTATGATTTCTTTCCTTCTACTAATTTGGGGATTTTCTTGTTCTTCTTTTTCCAGTTGTTTTAGGTGTAAAGTTAGGTTGTCTATTCAATGTTTCTCGAGGTGGGATTATATTGCTATAAACTTCCCTCTTAGAACTGCTTTTGCTGCATCCCATAGGTTTTGGGTTGTTGTGTTTTCATTGTTATTTGTTTCTAGAAATTTTTGATTTCCCTTTTGATTTCTTCAGGAATCTGTTGGTTATTAAGAAACGTATTGCTTAATCTCCATGTGTTTGTGTTTTTTAGAATTTTTTTTCTTGTAATTGATATCTAGTCTCATAGCATTGTGGTCAGAGAAAATGCTTGATATGATTTCAATTTTCTTAAATTTACTGAGGTTTGATTTGTAACGTGAGACGTGGTCTATCCTGGAAAATATTCCATGTTCACTTGAGAAGAAGGTGTATTCTTCTGCATTCAGATGGCATGTCCTGAAGATATCAATGACACCCATCTCATCTAATGTATCATTTAAGACTTGTGCTTCCTTATTAATTTTCTGTTTTGATTATCTGTCCATTGATGTGAGTGGGGGGTTAAAGTCTCCTACTATGATTGTGTTACTATCAATTTCTCCTATTACGTCTGTTAACATTTGTCTTATGTATTGAGGTACTCCCATGTTGGGTGCACAGATATTCACAATTATGTCTTCCTCTTGGATTGATCCCTTGATCATTATGTAGTAACCTTCCTTATCTCTTGTAATCTTCCTTTTAAGGTCTATTTTGTCTGATATGAGGATTGCTACTCCAGCTTTCTTTTGCTTCTCATTTGCATGGAACATATTTTTCCATCCTCTCACTTTCAGTCTATATGTGTCTTTAGGGCTGAAGTGGGTTTCTTGTAGACAGCATATATATGGGTCTTGTTTTTGCATCCATTCAGCCAGTCTGTGTCTTTTGGTTGGAACATTTAATCCATTTACATTTAAAGTAATTATTGATATATATGTTCTTATTGCCATTTTCTTAACTGTTTGGGGATGAGTTTGTAGATCTTTTTTCTTCTCTTGTATTTCTTGACTATATGAGTCCCATTAACATTTGTTGTAAAGCTGATTTGGTGGTACAGAATTCTCTTAACTTTTGCTTGTCTGAAAAGCTTTTGATTTCTCTATCAGTTTTGAACGAGATTCTTGCTGGGTACAGTAATCTTGCCTGTAGATTTTTCCCTTTCAGTACTTTAAATATATCCTGCCGTTCCCTTCTGGCCTGCAGAGTTTCTGCTGAAAGATCAGCTGTTAAGTGTATGGGGTTTCCCTTGTATGTTACTTGCTGCTTCTCCCTTGTTGCTTTTAATAGTCTTTATTTGTGTTTAGTCTTTGTCAGTTTGATTAATATGTGTCTTGGCATGTTTCTCCTTGGATTTATCCTGTATGGGACTCTTTGTGCCTCTTGGACTTGATTGACTATTTCCTTTTCCATGTTTGGGAAATTTCCAACTATAATCTCTTCAAAAACATTTTCATACCCTTTCTTTTTCTCTTCTTCTTCTGCGACCCCTATAATTCGAATGTTGGTGGGTTTGATATTGTACCAGAGGTCTCTGAGGCTATCCTCAGTTCTTTTCATTCTTTTTACTTTATTCTCCTCTTCAGAAGTTATTGCCACCATTTTATCTTCCAGCTCACAGATTCATTCTTCTGCTCCAGATATTAATTTCTTCTAGAGTATTTTTAATTTCAGTGTTTGTGTTGTTTGTCTCTGTATGTTTATTCTTCAATTCTTCTGGGTCTTCGTTGATTGATTCTTGCAGTTTCTCCATTTTGTTTTCAAGGTTTTTTATCATCTTTACTATCATTATTCTGAATTCTTTTTCAGGTACCTTGCCTATTTCCTCTTCATTTATTTGGACTTCTGTTTTTTCTAGTTTGTTCCTTCATTTGTGTAATATTTCTCTGCCTTTTCTTTTTTTTTTTTTTTTTTTTGGTAACTTATTGTGTTTGAGGTTTCCTTTTCCCAGGCTTCAAGTTTGAATTATTCCTTCCTTTTGTTCTCTGTCCTCCTAAGGTTGGTCCAGTGGTTTGTGTAAGCTTCGTATAGGGTGAGATTTATGCTGAGTTTTTGTTTGTTTGTTTTTCCTCTGATGGGCAAGGATGAGTGAGGTGGTAATCTTGTCTGCTGATGATTGTGTTTGCATGCTTGTTTTGTTTGTTGTTTAAATGAGGCATCCTGCACAGGGTGCTACTGGTGGTTGGATGATGCTGGGTCTATTCAAGTGATTTCCTTTGTGTGAGTTCTCACTATTTAATACTCCCTAGGGTTAGTTCTCTGGTAGACTAGGGTCATGGAGTCAGTGCTCCCATTCCAAAGGCTCAGGGCTTGATCTCAAGCTTTGAGTGGGTCTATATATTCTTTTCCATTGGTCAGGTACTCCTGTCCACTCTCAGCTGGTGTTCTGCATGCACTTTTGTGTCTGAAGGTGTATTCCTGATGTATTGTGGAGAGAGATGTACTCCAGGTCCACCTACTCCTCCATCGTCTTATTATCCACTACTAGTACTTCTAATACTACAAAAGATGAGCCCCCACATTGACCAGGTCCTCAACTTCCCACTTCTCTGTCATGACTGCCCAACAACCAACCTCCTGAAAGAGGTTGCTCTACCAGTTGCACCTTCCTAGATCCCCAGCAGGCAGTATTACTGGAGCTGGACAACTTTGAAATCAACACTCCACCTGCCCTCACAAGGCACCTCAGTATCTCAGTGGTCAATGCCCTCTCAAAGGTGGCACTCCACCCCACAAACCTGTCCCCACTCTCTGACACAATGGTCAACCCACCTTTGTCATCAAGGACTCCATCTTCCAGGACCACTCAATCACCTGTGAGCTGACAGATTCTCTGGTCTCTCTAACTGTGTGGGGCAGATTTCACCTACTCTGCTGCCTGCTGCCCACAGTGCCCTTTTGTACAACACAACCTTTAAACAACAGCCACACACCCCAACTCTAAACCACCTGGCCCACCCCCTTTATCCCCAACACAATGGACTTATGACAACTCACCACCTTCTCCACCCTTTCACAGCACCTGCATCTTCAATCCCTTCTGCTCTCACACACACACAGGCCGCCCATGTCCCTACAGCAGCACTAAGGGACGACTGAGAGCACGAGCCACCCAAGTGGGTCTGCAGCAGACACTGGGGCTCAGCCAGAATAGGTGGGCTGATGGCACTGTGTCCCCAGGGTGGAACTGTCTCTCTGGGGCATCTTGACCCAGGATCTTCAGGGTCATGAAGGCCACTGACCTCACTGCTTTCTGTCTCTGGTTTTCTACTGCACATCCCCTCCTACACCTTCTGCCAATGCCAGCCTACCAGGATCCCCCTTCAAATAGGAAACCACCCCACATCCAGGGACAGAAACCAGCATGGATGGTGCATGGAGTCTCTGCAATTCAGTGATGAAGCTGGAGCTCCTCATCACAGGGAGCTCTGGCCTGGGTGACCCAGCCTACAGGGAAGGAGGCAGACCCAGGGAAGGGTGTACTCTTGGAAGTGCTGGTAGCTCCAGCCCAAATGTAGGGCCATGGGTTCGGTGTCACAGGAAGGGGAGAGGTGATGATCCCTTCTTAGGAAAGCCTTTATCAGATGTGAATTGGGCAATTTAACAATTACTTGCTGAGCACCTGTAAAATGTCTTATGTTATCTGGGCTCTGGTCCAAGTTTACATCCTCCAAACCACATTTCTTGAGTTTGTAGTATATTCTTTTGGTCAAGGATCACTTTCAGCATTTATGTTATTTACTGAGCATCAATAATATCCTAATATGGTATAAAATGTCTTTTCCTTCCACAACACTATGTTTTAACCTATTAAAAGGAAAATAGTTAATCCCCGGAGGTCTAGTCCTTGAAGCATCTGTCCATTCTAAAGATAAACACAACTGCTGGGCTACATCATGACTTCTAGACATTTTATCCTCTAATCTTAAAATACTGGCCTCTCTCCCCACAGGTCCCATCCATCTCAGTACTGACCTGCATATAGTAAAAAGCAATGCACAGTATATAAAAGCTTTTACCTCAAGAAGTATAAAAATTCCCAAAACTAAATAGGATTTCCAGTGACACTTTAAGATTGCTTTCATTAAAGAAGGCTCCCGCGCATCTTTCTCAGCTCTCAAAACTTCTTGATCCCAGTACCTGTGATGAGAAACAAAGTACAGTAAAGAATAATGTGTCCACCAGACAAAACAGGGAGGTGGCAGACTGGAGGAAAAGCCTTTACTACAGGGCACTCTGTGGATGCCCCATAAATGCTGGCTAATTGCTCACTGGATGCCTGAAAGATGAGCGGTGCAGACCCTGAAGCACCAGAAAAACAGGCCTTGAGGGAAAAGTCTCAGTCTCAGGAAACAAGTTCCTTCCAAGCCTTTGCTGGATTCACAGGATCATGAGCAGCTCAGCAGAGCAGACACCCTCCTCCAGGGACCCCACCTTGAGGGACAGAGTTCAGCCTCCAGGGTCTTGGCTGCAGGTTCTCTCCACTTCCACAAATGCACAGAGAATACAGACTCCCCAGCTTCCAAAGTGTGTTAAGCCCAGGGTCAGCCTGAGGTGGGTGAGTGTGCCGTGTCAGGGGAAGGAGGCTCAGGAGAACCCAGAGGAAGGCAAAGCTCCCCACAACACAACGTTAGCCACACGTGGAAATTCTCAGTCTTCCTCCCCTTCTCCCTGCTGCCTGTGCTCACCCTTGTAGTTCTTCTCCAAGGTGCTGAGAGCGATCTTCCAGAAGCACGGAGTACATGTCATCTTCTTCTAATCTTCGTTTGTAACCAATTTTAAACAAGGGGTTTAGCCAACTGTTAAAAATTAAGAGAAATGGAGAGTCACCAATATACAAATCACACATATAAGTTCTAATTCTTGAGCTTTGTAAAAAAAAAAAAAGAAGAAGAAGAAGAAGAAAGAGAGAAATGGAAGAGGAAGAATCAATATAGTGAAAATGAGTATACTACCCAAAGCAATCCACAGATTCAGCACAATCCCTATTAAACTACCAATGGTATTTTTCACAGAACTAGGACAAATAATTTCAGATTATGTATGGAAACACAAAAGACCTCAAATAGCCAAATCAATCTTGAGAAAGAACAATGGAACTGGAGGAACCAGCCTGCCTGACTTCATACTACACTACAAAGCTACAGTCATCAAGACAGTATGGTACTGACACAAAGACAGAAATATAGATCAATGGAACAAAATAGAAAGCTCAGAGATAAATCCATGCATCTATGGACACTTTATCTTTGATAAATGAGGCAAAACATGAAAAGATGCTCAACATTACTCACTGTTAGAAAAAGACAAATCAAAACCACAATGAGGTATCATCTCACACTGGTCAGAATGGCTATCATCAAAAAAGTCTACAAACAATAAATGCTGGAGAGGGTGTGGAGAAAAGGGAACCTTCTTACATTGTTGGTGGGAACGCAAACTGGTACAGCCACTATTTTTGGAGAACAGTGTGGAGATTCCTTTAAAAACTAGAAATAGAACTGCCATTTTCAGTGAGTTAAATTGAGGGGCTTCCCTGGTGGCTTAGAGGTTAAAGCGTCTGCCTCCAATGCGGGAGATCCGGGTTCGATTCCTGGGTCGGGAAGATCCCCTGGAGAAGGAAATGGCAATCCACTCCAGTATTCCTGCCTGGAGAATCCCATGGACAGAGAAGCCTAGTAGGTTACAGTCCACGGGGTCGCAAAGAGTCGGACACGACTGAGTGACTTCACCTCACCTAAATTGAGTGAAGTCTCTCAGTCGTGTCCGACTCTTTGTGACTCCGTGGACTGTAGGCCACCAGGCTCCTCTGTCCATGGAATTCTCCAGGCAAGAATACTGGAGTGGGTTGCCATTTCCTTCTCCAGGGGATCTTCTCAACCCAGGGATCGAACTCAGGTCTCCTGCATTGCAGGCAGACACTTTAAACTTGAGCCACCAGCGAAGCCCAACAAACTGCCATATGACCCAGCAAATCCCACTGCTGGGCATACACCTCAAGGAAACCAGAATTGAAAGACACACATGTACCCCAATGTTCATTGCAACACTGTCTACAATAGCTAGGACATGGAAGCAACCTAGATCTCCATCAGCAGATGAACGGATAAGGAAGTCATGGTACATATATACAGTGGAATATTACTCAGCTATAGAAAGGAACACATTTAAGTCAGTTCTAATGAGGTATATTAATCTGGAGCCTATTATACAGAGTGAAGTAAGTCAGAAACAGAAAGCCAAATCCTGTGTATTAACACATATATATGGAATTTAGATAGATGGTACCAATGATCCTACATGCTGGGCAGCAAGGGAGACACAGATGTAAAGAACAGACTTTTGGATTCAGAAAAGGCAAGGATGGGATGACTTGAGAGAATAGCATTGAAACATGTATACTATCATATATAAAACAGATGGCCAGTGCAAATTCGATGTATGAAACAGGGCACCCAAAGCCAGTGCTCTGGGACAACGCAGAGGGATAGGGTGGGGAAAAAAGTGGGAGGTGGTTCAGGATCAGGGGGATACATGTATACCTGTGGCCAATTCATGTTGATGTATGGCAAAAACCATTATAATATTGTAAAGTAATTATTCTGCTGCTACTGCTAAGTCGCTTCAGTCGTGTCCGACTCTGTGCGACCCCATAGATGGCAGCCCACCAGGCTCCCCCATCCCTGGGATTCTCAAGGCAAGAACACTGGAGTGGGTTGCCATTTCCTTCTCCAATGCATGAGAGTGAAAAGTGAAAGTGAAGTCACTCAGTTGTGCCTGACTCTTAGTGACCCCATGGACTGTAACCCACCAGTCTCCTCCATCCATGGGATTTTCCAGGCAAGAGTACTGGAGTGGGGTGCCATTGCATTCTCCAAAATAAATTAATTTAAAAAATAATTAGATATGTGTTTACACACACACACACACACACACACACACACACACACACACGTATACACCCTAATTCTATACAATGAGAGGCCCTGGAATAATGACATACTGGTATCAAAGAGCATTTCAGTCCTTAGATCTTGGGGTTCTGTTTTTTTTAACATAAACAATTACATTTCCTTTCTTGTGGTGAGAATTTTTAAGGTCTAATCTCTTAGCAGCTTTCAAATATACATAGAGTATTACTACTATAGTCACCACACCAGACATTATATCTCCATAGCTTATTTATTTTATAACTGGAAGTCTGCACCTTTTAGGCCCCTTCACCCAGATCTTAACTTTCTGATACCCTTCTTCACTAAAAGGCGCCAAGGCTCCTTGAAGAAATAGCTGGTTCCAAGGTTGGGGCAGTTTATGTAAGCACCTGATAATTAGCTTTTTTTATTATAATATAAATGCCAGACATTAAGCTTTGGAGACATCCTTGTTGAAGACAGCCACCTCCAATGAACACGTGCCAGCTACACAACTAGATAAAGAGCCAGGCCACCCCACCCATGAAGTTCCCGCTTGGAGAAAGCTCTGGTTGACCTGATAACAGACTATCTTCCTGACTGCTTGGTTCTCCCTTCTCACACTTTATTTCCTGTTCTTGTGTTTTAAATTCACCAATAGAGAGTAAAGCTTCAAAATCCTAGACACCCCACCCTCAACCCCCAAAAGGCAGAATCTCAAGTCCAGACTTACTCACATGCCCTCTCTCTATCCAGGACCTGGCTGTGTCACCCCAGGTGTGTCTGGTACCCTTCACAACACGTGAATGAGTGATACATCTCATCATTTCAAAGTCTCCTGATGGTTGCTGCCGACATGTGTCTCACAATCATAAGAACCACAAGAGCCAGTCAAGCCACAACATTGGCTCCAAAAGGAGAATTTCTGTGGGGGCTGCTCATAACTAGTATGAGCCCTGGTAAGCTGAGCCCCAGGCAATCCCGGCAAAAGCCTCACTGTCTACAGCCTAAGAACTACAGGCATAGAAAGTCCAAGAAGGAACAACTTGCACCATAAAATAAGGAAGCCCTGAAAGAATTATGAGGTTGTATAGAAAGCACAGAGAAGCCACTTTGAATGACTTTTGCTAGACAAATCTGGGATACATTGAGAATCAAAACAAATAAATGGCAATGAATAACAACAAATTAAATAAAGGATCTCTGAATCCATGTTGTTACATTAACAGGAAAGAAAGGAATGCTCTTGCAAACAGAGGCAAGCAAACACAAAAGGAGTGATGGAGTCAGAAAATTATCAATGGAAGTTAAAACCAGTGGGTGAAAGTTTGATGGGGAAGACGGTATCCATATAATCTCAAATTCTCTCTCTGCAAATTACTTATTATAAAGGGAAAAAAGCAGTTAACTATACACAGGATACCCCTCAAACCCTGTTCAAATCAATTAGGCATTATTGAAATGATAATAAAATGTAGAGATGGCCCAAAGATCAATACCATTTCCTGACTTGCCAGGGTAAGGAAATTTTCAAGGTCAGACAATAATAACCAGTGAAAGCAGAGATCACACTTCTTTTATTCCATTATTCCAAGGAGAGTATGTGAACAGAGGTGATGCTCAAGAATTATTTATTTAATGTATGAATGTCCATGAATCATTGAAGAAGCAATAAGAGAAGCTGAGCTTCAGCTTTTACAAACTCTGGTAGGTTGGCACCTCAAAAGAACCCCAATCCAAGAGAGAGAAGATTGGATCTTAATCCCAACAGTGGCATTGAGGACCCAGGGCCTTAACTGTGCTCTCTTCTCCACTCCAGGTCAGCATTTCAGTGACCCTTAATATGTCTTCAGTTCAGTTCACTTGCTCAGTCGTGTCCGACTCTTTGCGACCCCATGAATCGCAGCACGCCAGGCCTCCCTGTCCATCACCAACTCCCAGAGTCTATTCAAACTCACGTCCATCGACTTGGTGATGCCATCCAGCCATCTCATCCTCTGTTGTCCCCTTCTCCTCATGCCCCCAATCCCTCCCAGCATCAGAGTCTTTTCCAGTGAGTCAACACTTCGTATGAGGTGGCCAAAGTACTGGAGTTTCAGGTTTAGCATCAGTCCTTCCAATGAACACCCAGGACTGATCTCCTTTAGGATGGACTGGTTGGATCTCCTTGCAGTCCAAGGGACACCACAGTTCAAAAGCATCAATTCTTCAGTGCTTAGCTTTCTTCACAGTCCAGCTCTCACATCCATACATGACCACAGGAAAAACCATAGCCTTGACT